>JBAKBP010005263.1:0-124059 GCA_037953745.1 Lithodes maja
GTACCGTCTATAGTGAGAATGGTACCATACAGATCCACCCTAAGCCTTCGTTTCCGATGTTGCCAATTGGCTAAAAATACAGACTACACACACATCCACAGCCATTCCAACGATACATATAACACCTACACATATAGGAGGCGGGAAATAACGAGCATGCTCACTCCCGCAATACAACTAGAGTAAGTACACACACAGAATATAAGTTAATAGGCTCTTAGCGGAAGTGACAATACATATAGGCTTACGAGATTCTTAGAACCGACAGAGAGCAGTTCAGTGGAGAGGCAGAAGATCTGGGAGACAGGGGTAATAGGAGAGTACACTGAGAAATCAGCTAACAGTAGCCAGGGGATTTGAAGATGGTGGCTGTAAAATATTTGGAAGAAAAAACAAAACAATTAAGATAAGTTAATAATTAAATAAATATATATATAATAGATAAATATAGTAAAATGAAAAAAAAATAATAATATATATATATAAATGAAAAGCGTTAGGAGACTTGAAATAATAATACAAAAAAATAATAAAACAAAATGAGGAATTACAATATTGTGTAAATACGAGCATGTTACATTTCCAATAGAAAGAAAACATGACTAATTGAAATGATAGGCGGGGAAATATAATTCGAAGTAAAGTAACATTAAAGGGGATATTTTGTATTTCTATATTCATTACTTTACGTACTACATAATTACTTTACGTACTACATAATTACTTTACGTACTACATAATTACTTTACGTACTACATAATTACTTTACGTACTACATAATTACTTTACGTACTACATATTTACTTTACGTACTATATAATTACTTTACGTCCTACATAATTACTTTACGTACTACATAATTACTTTACGTACTACATAATTACTTTACGTACTACATAATTACTTTACGTACTACATAATTACTTTACGTACTACATAATTATTTAGCTTCTTCCCTAGGCCTCCATCAAGCTTTAAGAACATTTCTCCTAAATTGCAGGCTCACTCTCAGTCGCCATGATATAATCGACACCTAAATGGCACGAACAGTCTTAAAGTCGGCAAAATAATGGGGTGAATGTCTAAATATGTCAAAACTAATTGGGCTAAGCATGAGGGAGAAGGGTGTCCAGATCGTACAGTATCTGCAGGCAGACTAACTATATATAACAGGATTAGTTAGTAGTTTAGAGAGAGAGAGAGAGAGAGAGAAGAGAGAGATAGAGATAGAGAAAGAGATAGAGAGAGAGAGAGAGAGAAAGAGAGTGTGTACTTACTCTAGTTGTACTTACTCTAGTTGTATTGCGGGAGTGAGCATGCTCGTTATTTCCCGCCTCCTATATGTGTAGGTGTTATATGTATCGTTGGAATGGCTGTGGATGTGTGTGTAGTCTGTATTTTTAGCCAATTGGCGACATCGGAAACGAAGGCTTAGGGTGGATCTGTATGGTACCATTCTCACTATAGACGGTACCGTCTCGCCCGAAGGCTTAGGTAGCCATCAGCTTAGGTGAACCATATGATACCCATCTCGCCTTGTACCATTTTTGCCAACCCCAGATGGGACGTCACAACGTCGTCCACTTATTCCAGGTACCTATTTATAGCTAGGTGAACTGAGGCTAACACATGAAAGGAGACAAGCCCAATTTGTCTCCGCCCGGCCGGGGATTGAACCCCCGACCCCTCGTGTGTGAGACGAGAGCTCTACCTACTAGGCTACGGGCTGTGTGTGTGTGTGTGTGTGTGTGTGTGTGTGTGT
Organism: Lithodes maja; assembly: GCA_037953745.1. Lineage (NCBI taxonomy): Eukaryota > Metazoa > Arthropoda > Malacostraca > Decapoda > Lithodidae > Lithodes > Lithodes maja. Next base: position 1,763 of record JBAKBP010005263.1, read on the forward strand.
GAGCGTAATATTGCTACCATTTAGGAAGGGTCAGCTAGAATAACCTGGAGGATTTTTTTTCTGGACCCCTCTCTCCCTCATGTTTAGTCCCATTGCTTTTGAGATTTTAAGACGTTCGCCCCCGTAGTTTGGCGATTTTAAGAACCCTCGCCCCATTTGTGTACATTTTAAGACTATTCGCGCTATTTAGGTGTCGATTTGTTCCTGGCGAGCGATAGCGAGCCTGTAATTTAAGGGGAACCGGCCTTCGGCCGGGACATTTTTCTACCGAAAAATGTACAAATTTATCTTGAAAGGGGGTCCAGGGGAAGTAATTTTAAGCTTGATGGAAGTCTAGGGAATCAACTAAAAACCTCCCCTTAAGCTAAAATGCCATAGAATAATATACGCAGAAGACAAAACAAACAAAACATTATATTGCAACAATATTAACTTACGGTTTCGGGAAAAGTAAAAACAAAAATACCTCTATGCCATACTTTCGCGGCGTTACATCATTATGCATTCCTAATAAATATAATGTATATTCACGTTCAATTTATAACATTCCAATAAATTTGTCTTTGATTTTTTTTTAAACTTTTCTACTTCGAGTCATTCCTAAAACAAGTACTATCTATTCACGTTTAATTGCTAACATTTCAATAATTGTATCTTGGATTTGTTAACTTCCCTGCTCCGAGCTCTTCATTTGACCTCTTCACTACCATTACGTAAGTGTCATCTTCTTCTGGTTACCATTAGAGGATATTCTTTAGCTTGCAATCTACCTTTACGACTCCAATGGGCAATAACGAGCTCAAAATACCCTCTTAGTAACATAGATCCTTCTTAAACTGCATAAAATCATCTAATTTTTGTAAATTTCCATATTCCTCTCCATCATTTCATCCTTCGCTTGTTTCTCCAATCACTCACTCTTTCAAGCCTTCATCAATCTTATCGCTTCTCTCTCTCTCTCTCTCTCTCTCTCTCTCTCTCTCTCTCTCTCCCTCTCTCTTACCAACATGGCTTCAGACGACACTGATCATCAACCAACTTGCTGGAATTTCTTCATGAAAGGTTGAGAGAGTATGACCAAAGGAAAGCCATAGACATCCTATCCTTATATTGGGGGGAAAAAAAAAAATTGTTTGCTTATTGTATGCTAATTTCAAACTTGAGTGCACTAGACAATTTGGATAGGGTGTTGGCTAAGGGAGCCCACCTCGCTTTTTTTTTCTCTTTCTCTTCCTCTCTCTTTGGCTTGTATTCATTCGGCCCCATTCAGCCTACTGTTTTAAGATGTTTACCCCCATCCAGGTGTTAATATTTTCCTGGCGAGAGGGAGCGAGCCAGCATATATATATATATATATATTTATGTTTTGACAGCAAGCTGTCATTTTTCGATAGCAAAATGTCTCCGGCGAGGCCGGATTTCTTCATACAATGCTGGCTCGCTATCGCTCGCCAGGAAGAAATCGACACCTGGATGGGGATAAACGTCTTAGAACAGTTGGCTGAATGGATACAAGCCAGGGAAAGAGAGAAAAGGAGAGAAAGATAAACAAAAAACGGTGACCCCCCCTTAACAGGTTTGACAGTAGAGAGTTGCCATCAATGGTATTTCCTCTGAGTGGATTTTAGTCCTGTCTGGAGTTCCACAGGGATCTGCCATTGGCCCACTGCTGTTTATCATATATGCACAAAGGAGTACAAAGGAAATCAAGCAACAACAGTCCAAGCGACCCCTATAGGCTGCTTGTCCTCCAAGAAACTGAGTAGCAAGTGTCCAAACAGTGGTTTAGAGTGGGTAAGGGAAAATCGGAAACGTGACATCGATATTGGTTTGCTAAGTGTGATGTCAAAGTTTGCAGATTGTATTAAGGGGAGATATCCACTTGAGGGACTTTTTTCTTGACCCCTTTCTCTCTCATGTCTAGCCCCATTGCTTTTGAGATTTTAAGATGTTTGTCCCGTTAGTTTGACAATTTTAAGAACTTTCACCCCATTTTAAGACCTTTCATGCCATTCAGGTGTCTATTTTATCCTGGCGAGCGATAGCGAGCCTGTAACTTAAGAGGAAACGGCCTTTGGCCGGGACATTTTTCTACCGAAAAATGTAAAAATTAATCTTGAAAGGGACTCGAGGGGGTGTAATCTTAAGCTTGATGGAGGTCTAGGGAACAAACTAAATACCTCCCCTTAAGCTTAGAGCGAATGTCAACAATCATAAAGGAAACAAACAACACGATATATATAAAGAAAGGGCTAAAAAAAAAAATTATATATATATATATATATATAATTACCATACCTATTGCCTAGTTTATTATCCCCAAATTGTGGAAATATTAGTGTGATTACTTTTGAGTCATAGAGGATAGTAGTGTTGAATATACAATGAACTGCTTAAGGGGAGGTTTTTAGTGGATTCCCTAGACTGCCATCAAACTTAAAATTACTCCCCCCTTGACCCCCTTTCAAGATAAATTTGTACATTTTTCGGGAGAAAAATGTCCCGGCCGAAGGCCGATTCCCCTTTAATTACAGGCTCGCTATCGCTCGCCAGGAAAAAATCGACACCTAAATGGCACGAATAGTTTTAAAATTGACAGAAATGGGGCGAGGGTTCTTAAAATCGCCAAACTAATGGGGCGAACATCTTAAAATCTCAAAAGCAATGGGGCTAAACATGAGGGAGAAAGGGGTCCAGAAAAAAATCCTCCAGGTGGAAGTCTCCCCTTAAACATACATCTAAAAACCGCGGAATTTCGGTGTGAGTATCCTAGGTTCGAATCCATGGAGTACCACCCATGTGTTAATTGTTTCATTAATTAGGTTTATGTGCAAGTTAACCCCTTCTGTACCGACGACGTCATTTTTAATTATATTCTTGCTATATTTAGACGATATTGTGAAGCTTTAAGAAGAATTTGAGGTATACAGTAAAAGGAGTTAAGTGAGATAGGTCGAAGCCTGTTAATTGCTGTTGGCCCTTTAGAAGGGGGGTCACCGTTTTTTTGTTTTATAATAATCTTACTCTCCTGTTCTCTCTGTCCCTGGCTTGTATCCATTCGGCCCCATTCAGCCAACTGTTTTAAGACGTTTATCCCCATCCAGGTGTCGATTTCTATCGCTCGCCAGCATTGTATAGAGAAATCCGGCTTCGCCGGATACATTTTTCTATCGAAAAATGTACAAAATTAACCTGCTGTCAAAACAAAAATATATATATGCTGGCTCGCTACCGCTCGCCAGGCAAATATTGACACCTGGATGGGGGTAAACGTCTTAAAACAGTAGGCTGAATGGGGCCGAATGGATATAAGCCAAAGAGAGAGAGAGAGAGATAGAGAGAAAGAGAATACAAGCGAGGTGGGCCCCCTTAAGCTGAATGGAATCGTCCAATAGTAGCAAAAATAAAGCTAAAGGACGTCACCGGTACCGAAGGGGTTAATTGGTGGGTTGGTGATGATATGAATGTATAATAATCTAATAATATAATAATCTCACAATCTCTTCATTCATCTCTGCCTTCCCCTCGCCCCCTCTACCTCTCATCTCTCTTATCTCTCCCTGTTTAGCTTGAATCATTAATCTCGCTCTCCTCTCTTCGCATTTCCTTCCCGTGCATCGTTTAACAACACATTTAATCTTCCCTCCGTCTCTTCTTCTTCTTCGGTTTCTTCTTTTTCTTCTTCTTTTTAAAATGCTTGTAGTGTAGATTTAGATAATAATTGTATGTCATAGAAGGAATAATTACATACCTCTACAATCAAGAGGATATTGTAATTTGATTTTGTTGACCTTTAATCTCAATCTCTCTCTCTCCTTCTCATCATTCATCTCCTTTTAATAATTCGAGCTGAATAATTCTGTATTGGTAATTACATTGTTTCCAAGCTAAAGGGGATTCAGTTTTCATATATGCAATTGTTATCAGTTACTCCCCACTATACCCTCTCTCTCTCTCTCTCTCTCTCTCTCTCTCTCTCTCTCTCTCTCTCTCTCTAACTATGATGGATGTCCTTGACGTGTCCATCCAATAGTTCCTTCTTCCCTCTCTCCCTCCCTCCCTCCTTCCATTCCTTTCTTCCCTCCCTCCCTCCTTCCATTCCTTCCCTCCCTCTCTCCCTCCTTCCATTCCTTCCCTCCCTCCCTCCCTCCTTCCATTCCTTCCCTCCCTGTCTCCCTTCTTCTATTCCTTCCCTCCCTCCGTCCTTCCACTCCTTCCCTCCCTCCCTCCTTCCATTCCTTCCCTCCCTGTCTCCCTTCTTCCATTCCTTCCCTCCCTCCGTCCTTCCACTCCTTCCCTCCCTCCCTCCTACCCTCCCTCCCTCCCTCATTCCTTCCCTCCTTCCATCCCTTCCTTCCCTCCCTCCCTCCTTCCATTCCTTCCCTCCCTGTCTCCCTTCTTCCATTCCTTCCCTCCCTCCGTCCTTCCACTCCTTCCCTCCCTCCCTCCCTCATTCCTTCCCTCCTTCCATCCCTTCCTTCCCTCCCTCCCTCCTTCCATTCCTTCCCTCCCTGTCTCCCTTCTTCCATTCCTTCCCTCCCTCCGTCCTTCCACTCCTTCCCTCCCTCCCTCCCTCCCTCATTCCTTCCCTCCTTCCATCCCTCTTGCCAGATTAGCAATAAGAAATAGAGTTCTCTCACTCCTATAAATACCTCTCCAAAATTAGTTTTCTGCCCACAGCTAACTCAAAGACAACTGCAGAGGTTGAAGTAGCTAAACTAAAGGTTTCTAAATACCCCTGATGGCAACAAAGGCTTTAAAGTATCCCTAATAGGCTCAAAATCGCGTCATATGTCGGAGAGGGTTAATCATTCCTCCATTATCTTAATTTTACATGTACATATCTTCCACAGCTTGACAATGTTTACATCCCTTTCCATTTCTCTGTCTTAGCTTTCCCATTATGATCCCCCTTGTAGATTAATAATATACAGTATGTACATTTTTCGGTAGATATATGTCCAGGCCGGTTCTTCCAAAATTTCAGGCTCACTACCGTTCGCCAGGAAAAAAATCGACACCTAAATAGCAGGAAAGGTCTTAATATTGACAAAGAAATGGGGGGAAAGGTCTTAAAATCGCAAAACTAATTGAGGTAAACATCTTAAAATTAGAAAACTAATGGGGTTAAACATGAGGAAGAAGGGGGACCAGAAAAACAACCCATCTCCCCTTAAGATAAAAAGAGAGGGAACCCGCTACGGTACCGAAAGGGTTATAACGAGACGGGGGAAGGGTGTGTGTGTGTGTGTGGGATGGACGGCTGGTCAAAGGGGAGGTCTCCGGGGGATTAGAGGGTAGATATATTATGTGGGGGGTGGGATGTGGAGGCTGGGGGAGAGAGGCGGAAAGGAGAGGGATTGGAAGCGGAAATATATATATTAACTCTCTCACACTCTCTCTCTCTCTCTCTCTCTTCTCTCTCTCTCTCTCTCTCGCTCTCACTCTCTCTCTCTCTCTCTCTGTCACCGCAACTCCAGCAGCCACCAACGCCCCAACGTCAACTGCCAACAATTCAACGCCTACAGTAGCCACTTCAGCTGATGTATCCGATACTCAAGATACAAATAGTGACTCTCTTCCCCCTCAAGACAACTTCCGTGTCGTGAGGAACAACGTTTGCCCCAAGACCAGGAAACACATACCGATTACCGAGTGTCAAAACCGTTTCCAGATACTCGCAGACTCAGATGACGAAGAGGAAATAGAAGAAGTCCGGCTCGTGGGAGACTCGATGATACGTGGTCAGCTCACAGAGTTTTGCGCCAGGGCACCTAAGACCAGGAAGCGTTTTTGTATCCCTGGTGGTGGTGTGGATGACGTAGTTGCAGCAGTTGACGAAGTATCAAAGCTGGCCCCTGCTAATACAATGTACGTCATCCACGTTGGATCCAACGATGTGCAGCGAACCCGGTCGGAAGATTTGCTTTTAAAGTACCAGCAGCTGATCAAGTCGTTTAAGGAGAAGTCATCAAGGATCATCGTCTCAGGAATCGTCCCCCGGCTCGGTGTAGAGAGCCGATTTTACAACATAGCCACCAGCACAAATCGTTGTCTAGCAAACCTCTGCAGGAAGGAGAACGTGGGATTCGTCGACACCTGGGACAATTTCTACTTCGATGACTATTTGTTTTCGGACGATGGAGTTCATCTGAACCAGGTGGGAGCAGCACGTTTTGGGCGTCTTCTCAACGATGCGGTGAAGGATTTTCGGAGAAGAAATCGACTCAGCACAGGACAACCAGGAAGGAGGACCGAAGACAGCGAGGACGGCAACCTACAAAGGAATTAAATACTAATCCGTCAAGAACCGCGAATTTGGATAAATCTCCACCAACACGACCCAAATTCAAAACCGTCAGGGATAACGACCGAGGACCGAGGACAGCCATGAATGTAAATGTAGATCCGACCAGAACCAAAAATTCGATGAAAGAACGTAATGCGAGTTCTAAAACCGCAACTTTAAAGGTTTTCTATGCAAACGCTCGTAGCATACGCAATAAATTTTCAGATTTAGAGGAACTAGTGTTTACAGAAAATTATGATGTGATTGGCATAACAGAATCTTGGCTCAATACAGAAGATAGAGACTTTTTAGCAGAGTATTCACTTCCCGGTTATGTAATGTTTGAGAACAGCCGAATAAATAAAAATGGAGGTGGCGTTTTATTTTATATCAAAGAAAGTCTTAACCCGACCCTCGTGTCAAAACCTCAAATTGTGAACGTCGACACATCTTTTGTGCTAATAAAGAATAATAAAGGTACAAAAATAATACTTGCGTTAATATACAGACCTCCAGCTCAATCAGTGCAAACTGACCGAGAAATTTACGAACAAATTGCAGATGTAAGTAACTCACAAGATACCGTAATTTTTGGCGACTTTAATTTACCTGTGACCAAGTGGGGCGATACTCTTACTTCACACTCCGGACATGACTTGTATACGAACTTGCAAGAGAGTTCGCTTTATCAATTTGTTCGAACGCCGACCCGTGGTAATAACGTTCTTGACATTGTACTTGCAACAAAAGAAGAATTGATAGAGAATTTGAATGTTGGTGATGAATTCAGTAACAGCGACCATCGTACGATAACTTTCACTTTAAAGTTTACTAGTAACGAACCAAATAGTAGCATCGAAAAAGTCCCTAATTTCAAGAAAGCAAACTTCCATAAACTTAGAGCTATGTTTAAAGAAACTGACTGGAGCTTTTTAATTAACAATAACGACATAAATACATCTTGGAAGTTATTCGAAACCACTTACCTAAAAGCAGTGCAAGACTGCATACCATCGAAAATACGGCGTCCAGGCCATAATAATAAGCCCAAATGGTGGAATAAAGATATTTCAAACTGCCTGCTTGCTAAAAAATTTGCTAATGATAGATTAAAATCCTCACAAAATGACGAAGAACGGGTGAAATTTGTAGAGCTACGACGCAAAGCCAAAAAGTTAATTAAGCAAAGTAAAAAGACCTTAGAGTTACATATTGCGAATCAAAGTAAAACAAACCCGAAAGAATTCTATAGTTATATCAGAAAGAAAAAAGTAGTTACTTCAACTGTTGGACCGTTAGTCGATGAAAAAGGAGAATACACCAAAGACGAAGTACAAATGAGTAATGCCCTCAATACCTTCTTTGCATCAGTTTTTACAACCGAAGACCTCAGTGATATCCCTACACCATCGCCGATTCAGATTGATAATTCAGATGTTCTAAGCAATATCACCGTTACAGAGAGAGAAGTATTGAATTGTTTAGATAAACTCAAAGTAAATAAAACGCCAGGACCTGATACAATCTCGCCTAGAGTTCTAAAGGAAGCTAAGAATGAGCTCTCCAAACCACTGACATTACTATTCAATAAATCCTTGCAGTCTGGAACTATGCCTGATCAGTGGAAGCTAGCCAACGTAACACCGATATTCAAAAAAGGCAGCAAATCCCTACCCAGTAACTATCGTCCAATTAGCTTAACCTCAGTTGTATGTAAAATGCTAGAAACGGTCATACGAGACAGACTCGTAAATCACTTAGAGGAAAATAACATACTTAAAGATACTCAACACGGCTTTCGTAAAAAACGTTCCTGTTTAACAAACCTCTTAGACTTCTTCCACGATATCCTCAACCTCTACGATGAGAGTAAAGCTGTAGATATTATATACCTTGATTTTCAAAAGGCCTTTGACAAAGTTCCCCACAAACGTTTACTGCTAAAACTAAAAGCGCATGGAATACAAGACGGTGTGTTGAAATGGATAGAAAATTGGCTCAACAACAGAAAGCAAAGAGTAGTCATAAACGGTAAGGCATCTAAATGGACCAATGTAAGTAGCGGGGTACCCCAGGGATCGGTACTAGGACCAATTCTCTTTCTAATTTACATCAACGACATAGATGAGGGTCTCACCTGCACAATCTCAAAATTTGCTGACGATACAAAAATTGCAAATAGCGTACTCTCAAAAGAACAAGTTGACGATATGCAACACAATCTAGATAAATTGTCATGTTGGGCCCAAATTTGGCAAATGAGTTTCAATGCGGATAAATGTAAAGTACTACATGTCGGATACCTAAATGAGAAAGCAAACTATTCGATGAATGGCACTCAGCTTAAGAATGTAAACAGAGAAACTGATCTGGGAGTAACAATATCGAGTAACCTAAAACCGAGTCAACAATGTTCAGAAGTTGTTAAGAAGGCAAACAAAATAATTGGCTTTATAGGCAGGTCATTTGAGCATAAATCCAAAGAAGTTATCCTAACCCTTTACAATTCCTTAGTCCGCCCTCTTCTGGAATACTGCGTTCAATCCTGGTGCCCTTATTACCAAAAAGATATAAACAAGCTAGAACGAGTTCAACGTAGAGTTACCAAAATGATACCTAGCCTAAAGAACAAACCATACGAAGAGCGTCTTAGAGAATTAAATCTATTTCCTTTAACCCAGCGCAGATTAAGAGGCGACTTAATTCAAGTGTTCAAAATCATCAAAGGCATCGACAATATGAACTGTAGTAAGTACTTCACTATCGACCAATCTAATTACACACGGGGAAACGGTTGCAAAATTATTGGTAAATCTTTTAACTCGCACGAATCTAAGAATTTCTTCTTCAATCGAGTTGTCAACTTGTGGAATGGGCTTCCCCGAAACGTTATAGACTGCAGCACCGTTGATTCATTTAAATTCCGCCTAGACAAATATCTCGCATCAAACCCGCGACTGACTGCGTTTGTAAATGAATAACTTTATCCTCCCCTCAGTTACTAACCCATATGTCCCCTACTAACTTCCTAGTCCTGCCACGTTAGTGGCAGGGCAGTAGTTCCCTTTCCAATGTTCCCTTACCCACTCTAAACCACTGTTTGGACACTTGATCCTCAGTGTTTTGGAGGACAAGCAGCCTAGAAGGGTCACTAGATCTGTTGTTGCTTGATTTCCTTTGTACTCCTTTGTACTTTGTACTCTCTCTCTCTCTATCCATTTCTCTCTCTCTCTCTCTCTCTCTCTCTCTCTCTCTCTCTCTCTCTCTCTCTCTCTCTCTCTCTCTCTATTAGGCAAACACTCTCCTATAAATATTGTGTATATTGTAAATAATGTAACAAGAATAACCACTATTGGTGGAAATTAACATATTTTTTTATTATTATTATTATTATTATTCTCTCTCTCTCTCTCTCTCTCTCTCTCTCTCTCTCTCTCTCTCTCTCTCTCTCTCTCTCTCTCCACCCATGCCGCACTTCTCGAAAGAGTCGAGTCAAAAGAAATTTGTTTCATCAATTCACCTCCCCTCACTATTTCCCTACAATCTCTCTGCACACGCCGCAATGTTGCATCTCTCTCACACTTTTTACCGCCATTGCAATAATCAGTGTTCTGCAGAGATTTCTCAGTGTAAACCCTCTTCCTTACGGAGAGTAGGGGCACCCGTCTTTCAATACATACCTACCCCTATTCTGTCCACCTATCAAACTCAAGAGTGAACCGATTTTCCCAGTGTTTCTTCTAATCAACAAGTAAGCTCTGGAACTCTGTTCCTCAATCTTTCTTTACTTCATCCTATGACTCAAACTGCTTAAATCTCTGTTTGTCCAGACATTTTGACTGTAACACACCTTGAATTTGGCTCCCTGTCACTCTTCGAACTTAGGGGAGCACTTGTTACAGGCAAATTTGCCTTTTGTCTCCTTCACACACCTAGCAAACAGAAAAAGAAGAACTAGTACTGGGCCCGGCCCCCTTGGAATTCTTGCGGGTTGTACAGTCGACAAGATTTCCAGCTGGCCCAAGGCTTCTTTGTTTAAGGTACAGTATTTAAGGGGAGATTTCCACCTGGAGGATTTTTTCTGAACTCCTTTCTCCCTCATGTTTAGCCCCATTGCTTGTGAGATTTAAAGACGCTTGCCCCATTAGTTTGGCGATTTTAAGAACCCTCGCCCCATTTCTGTCAATTTTAAGACCATTCGTGAAATTTAGGTGTAGATTTTTTCCTGGCGAGCGATAGCGAGCCTGTAATTTAAGGGAAACCGGCCTTTGGCCGGGAAATTTTTCTACCGAAAAATTTACAAATTTATCTTGAAAGGGGTCATGGGGGTGTAATTTCAAGCTTGATGGAAGTCTAGGAAACACACTAAAACCCTCCCCTTAAGGGGACACTGACTGCTTTTTTGGCCTATAAATTCATTCATTCATAATTTTCGTAGTTTCCTCGCTAGACATCCCTCAAACTTAGAAAAACATCCCCTAGGAAACCCCCCCCCCCCCTCTCTCAAGATAAATTTGTACATTTTTCGGTAGAAAAATTTCTCGGCCAAAGGCCGATTCCTCCTAAAGTTACAGGCTCGCTACCACTCGCCAGGGAAAAATCGACAACTAAATGGCACGAAATGGGACGAAGGGTCTTAAAATCGCCAAACTAATGGGGCGTATATCTTGAAATCTCATAACTAATAGAGCTAAACATGGAGGAGGAGGACTCGAAAAACCAACTGCCTCCCCCTAATTGGTTTTCTGTTTACTCTAAGGCTAAATCTGGGCATTTCCTTACTCCTCTCCATCAGTTCATCCTTCCCTTGTTTCTCCAATCACTCTCTTTCAAGCCTTCATCAATTTTATCGCTTCTTCTTTACTCTCTCTCTCTCTCTCTCTCTCTCTCCTCCTCTCTCTCTCTCTCTCTCTCTCTCTCTCTCTCTCTCTCTCTCTCTCTCTCTCTCTCTCTCTCTCTCTTCCCAGCTGAAAAATCAAGGTGTAATATATGTTTCATGCTAGCTTCCTACGGCTTCTTGCACAACCACTGTTTCATCACTTAAACTAGGCCTATAGGCACAATCTTACTTGCAAGTATTATTAGATCCGTATCATCAAATGGGATATTTGTTATGTTAGTGTGTGTCCGTAAGTGTGTGAATAACACCAGTACATATATTATAACTGAAGCGTTAATGAATGAATGAATACAATGTAATCAATAAGTATATACAGGTATATACAGTATATACTGTATATATATACTGTGTATATATATATATATATGTTTCTAGTCTCTCAGTGGGGATCGAACCATCGACCATCAGGATGATAGCCGACGCTTTAATCAATTACACCACGGCAGTCTAAAAGACACTCAGCCTTCTATCCTATTTATGTAAGGGAGAAGGGAAACCCACTAGGCGAATATATTTCAATTCAAACCTAGTTGTAGGATCCATATTTCCAGAATACCATACACGGATTTTTGAGTGTCCCGACGCAACTCGGGTAGAAATTGATTTCATTTAATTCTAACCCACAAAGCATGAGAGTTACAAATATTGAGAATATATCACAAATACACGTGAGCCACTAAATGTTTCTAGTCTCTCAGTGGGGATCGAACCATCGACCATCAGGATGATAGCAGACGCTTTAATCAATTACACCACGGCAGTGGGGTCCTATTCATAAATAAGATAGAAGGCTGAGTGTCTTTTAGACTGCCGTGGTGTAATTGATTAAAGCGTCGGCTATCATCCTGATGGTCGATGGTTCAATTCCCACTGAGAGACTAGAAACATTTAGTGGCTCACGTGTATTTGTGATATATTCTCAATATATATATATATATATATATATATATATATATATATATATATACAGTATATAGTATATAATATATATATATGAGAGAGAGAGAGAGAGAGAGAGAGAGAGAGAGAGAGAGAGAGAGAGAGAGAGAGAGAGTTTATAAATAATATTATAATAAATAACAACTTTCATCCCGTTAGGCCTACTCTTTAAAACAAATTACCTACTCCATCACAGCTGGGAGGGACTATTACATAATGTCCTAATCGATCATAGTACATCAGAACATGGGAACACATACATACATACCCATGCATACAAACACACTGGCATACACCCACACTGGCATACATACACACCCAGACATACATACACACACCTGCATACAAACTGGCATACACACACACACACACAGATATATATACACACACACACACATGCATACAAACACACTGGCATGCACACACACCCAGACATACATACACACACCTGCATACAAACTGGCATACACACACACACACATGCATACAAACACACTGGCATGCACACACACCCAGACATACATACACACACCTGCATACAAACTGGCATACACACACACACACACATGCATACAAACACACTGGCATGCACACACACCCAGACATACATACACACACCTGCATACAAACTGGCATACACACACACACACACATATATATATATATACACACACACACATGCATACAAACACACTGGCATACACACACACACCCAAACATACTTACACACACCTGCATACAAACTGGCATACACACACACGAACACCCATACATATAAACACAATGACACACACACACACTTCGTAATCACACTGGCACACACACACTTCGTAATCACACTGGCACACACACACACTTCGTAATCACACTGGTACACACACACTTCGTAATCGTACTATATATTCACATTTACAGGGTTACACACACTTATATAACACCCACACACCCACACCCACACACACACACACATCCACCCACACACCCACACCGATAAAAGCTCCAGGTTAACAAATTCACTTTCCTCACATACTCTCTTTAAGCATTTTGTGTATGTGACCAAACCTGCCCCAACAAACTTTATACCCAGACCACCATGGTAGAATCGCGGTGTTTGTGTGTTCAGTATACCCCAGTAAACCATTATCTGCTCATTTCTCATGCATGTGTCTTATCCTCTCACTTTTACTGTTTCAAATACACTGCATATATATTTTTCTTCGTTTGCATTATTATAAAAATATCACTGACAACACCGACATATGTATTTTAATGATGAACCATTTGCAAATGATGATGCGTTTCGACAGTTTATTCTGGCTATCATTAGACGATTTATACGGCTTAGGAAGGATCTGTGGGAATTCGAAGGGTAAAGACAGTCTCAATGAACCCTCTGATTTCCATATACCCTTCCTATCTATCTATCTATATGCTCAGGCCCAATCCCCATTTTGGGGGTAGCCGACTCAAGACAGAGCAAGAACAGGGAAAACACAAAAACATCATAAAACAAAAAATAAACACAGATAAAAAACACAAACTCTCACACATCCAGGTCACCCAGGAGAAGACCCAGAGACCAGGGTTACCAAGGTCGCTCCAGCACTCCCCCGGCCCCTGACCACCCGGAGAGGTTCCGATCTCGGCAGGCAGACATGCAGCGGAGCCAAAGCCACAAGCCCTCCCACCACACTTCCAGGCACACCCTTCATATTAATCGTCTCCCCGGGCCAGGCGCCTGATGGACTATTATCTAGTCCAACTTGCGCCCGACCCCTTACTCCAAATGACCACGTGTTCACTCAACTATTCACAAGCATTCTCCATTCACTCTTGTCCACCACCACTTCCCCTGCCTGATCTATAGTCATTCCTCTATCATCCAAAGCCTTTCTTACACAGTCTCTCCATCTCAATGGGGGTCTTCCTGCCCTTCTATCTCCCCTTGTATCTGACTCACATATTCTCTTTGTAAGCCTTTCATCTCCCATTCGTTCAACATGACCATACCAGCTCAGCACCCTTCTGTCCACTCTGGCTGACAAATGTTCCTGCTGCCCCACTCTCCTACGTATCTCTTCATTCCTCAATCTGTCTCTACGAGTAACTCCTCACATACTCCTCAAGCAGCTCATCTCCATCACATCCAGCCCTCTTTTCTCCTTTTTCTTCAGAGCCCATGTCTCAGCCCCATACATCACTGTTGGCACAACAAATCCTTGATACAGTGCACTTTTTACTTTCACTCCGAGATTTCTCGTCTTCCACATACTTCCCATTGCTCCGAAAACCTTCCTTCCTTCACACACTCTCTGTTTTACCTCCACTTCCATACCTCCACTCCTGCTTATTGTTCCTCCTAGATATTTAAAACACTCTACTTGTTCCAATATTTCCCCATCCAGCCTCACATCTAGATTCACCCTATGCTCTCCCCTATTACACACCATTACTTTACTTTTATTGACGTTCACCTTCAGTTTCCTCCTTCCACAAACCACACCAAACTCTTTGACTACCTGCTGCAGTTTCTCATCAGAATCCGCCACCAATGCTGTGTCATCAGCGAACAGCAACTGATTCAACTCCCAATCTCTACCATTCTTTCCTACTAAACCCAATCCTCTTCCCATAGTTCTCCTTTTCACCTCCCTCACCACACCATCCATAAACATATTAAACAGCCATGGTGACATTACACAACCCTGTCGCAAACCTACCTTTACCTCAAACCATTCACTCAACTCACCATTTCCTACTCTCACACATGCTCTGCTCCCTTCATAAAAACTCTTAACTGCTTCTAACAAATTTCCTCCTATTTCATAAATCCTTAACACCTTCCACATTGCTTCACGGTCCACACGATCATACGCTTTTTCCAAGTCCATAAAAGCCCAAAATATCTCCTTATGCTTCTCTAAATACTTCTCGCATAACTGTCTTACTGCAAACATCTGATCCACGCACCCTCTTCCCCTCCTAAAACCGCACTGTTCTTCTCCTATTGCAACTTCCGTACACTTTATTATCCTCTCTATCAACACCCTGCCATACAGCTTTCCAACCACTGACAATAAACTAATACCTCTATAACTTGAACACTCCTGCCGATCTCCCTTCCCCTTGTACAACGGCACAATACATGCACTCTTCCAGTCTATTGGTACCATTGACACAGCAAAGCACACATTGAAAAGTCTCACCAACCAATCTATTATCACATCTCCACCCTTCTTTATACACTCCACAGCAATACCATCCAAACCTTCTGCTTTTCCCGCTCTCATTTGTTTCACTGCTTCTTTCACCTCATTTTCCTCAATCCTTTCATTCATTCCCTGCCACCTGGGTGGCCTGGGTAACCTATCTCCATCCACCTCTGCTTCAATCACTGCTTCTCTTCCATCTCTTGTATTTAACAAAGATTCAAAATACTCGGCATATCTTTTCCTCACTTCAACTGGTTCCACTAGTAATTCTCCATTTTCATCTTTCACTGACTCTTCCCTCTTTTGTCATCCTTTCCTTACTTTATTTACCTCCTTCCAGAACATCTTCTTTCGTTCTTCAAAATTCTCACTCAGCCTTTGGCCCCACCTTTCGTTTGCATCTTTTTTCGCTTCTCTAATTTTCCGTTTTGCCTCTCTCCTTTTCTCCTTGTACCTCTCCCATACCTCAACACTACCATCCTGTAAAACCCTCTCAAAACACTGTCTCTTCTCCTCAACTGCCTTTCTCACCGTATCATTCCACCACTCGCTTCCCTTCCTGATACCTCTGCCTCCTACTTTCCTTTTGCCGCATACTACCTCTGCACTTGCTTTCACTCCTTCCTTAAACTGTTGCCATTCAATCTCTACTTCTCTCTCTTCCATCTCTCTCACTTCCATCCACTTTTCATTTAGTCTTTCCTTGTACTCCCTCTCTTTTTCACTCTTCTCTAACTCACTAACTTTTATTACCTCTCTTACTTCACGCTTGTCTCTTATTCTCGTGTAACTCTTAACTCTTAGCTTTCCCTCCACCAGGTAATGATCTGACATACCCTCCGCCTCACCTCTCATCACATTCACATCCAGCAGTCTACACAATCTTTCCCTTGTCACCAGCACATAATCCATCAATGCCCTCTCTACAGTCTCTCCCCTCACAAGTCTATGCCAGGTGTACTTGTGTATACGCCTTTTTTTGAAGAACGTATTACCTACACTCAATCTACACTCTTCACATACATTTTTCAGTCTTTCTCCACTCTCGTTTACACCATCCACACCAAAACTACCGATGACTCCCTCAATACCCGATGATACCCTTCCTAATCTGAATAAAATCGTCTGCTAATAGCCAGAAT
Organism: Lithodes maja; assembly: GCA_037953745.1. NCBI lineage: Eukaryota > Metazoa > Arthropoda > Malacostraca > Decapoda > Lithodidae > Lithodes > Lithodes maja. Next base: position 18,245 of record JBAKBP010005263.1, read on the forward strand.
ACACTGTCTACACGGATTAATGTTGTGGTTACCCTTTCAATTATCATAATATACTATTTCTTCTGTTATGTCTTATAATTAATTTATTAATTTATTATATTATTTTATTTTATTATTTATCAGTATTATATTTTATATTTTATTGACCTGGATGTGTGTGAGTTTGTGTTTTTTTATCTGTGTTTATTTTTTGTTTTATGTTATTTTTGTGTTTTCCCTGTTCTTGCTCCGTCTTGAGTCGGCTACCCCCAAAATGGGGATTGGGCCTGAGCATATAGATAGATAGATAGATATTTTATTATATTATGTATTATATTAGTTACAAAGAGGTCAGGGATCAAGATTATTGTCAAGTTCGTTGGCACTACCTATGGTAATATATTTTTTAAATTATTGTTAATTCATTATTACCACCACCACCACCACCACCACCAATACTACTACTACTACTCTTATTAGGAATATCAATATTAATAATATTACTATTATTATTATTATTATTATTATTATTTGTATTATTAGTATTGTTGTTATTATTATTATTATTATTCTATCTATCTATCAATTGCCCGACGCCGTGATCCCCGAAGGGGTGGCCACGAACGAACCGCCCCCATGCACCTCTGTCCCCAGTCAGTCGACGCCCCTCCCCCCAACCAGCACCGCCTTCGTTCATGTAGTTCCTCACTCCATCCTTCCACCTCATATTCGGTCTACCTCTCCCCCTCTGTCCCTCCACCTCGCTCTCGTACACCCTCTTTAGTCATTCTCTCGCTTTCCATACGTTCCATATGGCCGAACCATCTCAAGTTGTTCCTTTTCACACTTTCCAGCACATCTACCTCCACACCACACCTCCTTCTTACTTCCTCATTAGTCTGTCTATCCCTCCATGTAACTCCGCACGCACTCCTTAAGTAATTCATTTCCACTGCTCTCACTCTTGGTCTGAGTCTCTCAACCAACGTCCATGCTTCGCTTCCGTAAGTCAGTGTCGGGATTACCACACTGTCATGCAAGGACTTCTTCACTTCCATACTGACCACCCTATTTCTTGTTACTGCTTTTAGCGTTCCTACAACCCTCTTCCCCTGTTGTACCCTCTCCCGCACCTCTTCATCCATAGTCCCATCTTTACTCAACACACTGCCCAGATACTTAAAAGAGTTGACGATCTCCATAGCCTGACCGTTCAGCTTCACCTCACACTCTGTGACTTCACCCCTTTCGAAGACCATAACCTTGCTCTTCCCCGTATTTACCTTCAAATTCCGTTTTTCGCACACAGTTCCAAACTCATTTACCAGACCCTGCAACTCCCATTCATTATCACTCATCAGAACTGTATCATCCGCAAACAGCAGTATAGGTAGCTTCCACTCAATTCCCTCCCTTTTCAGCGATACACCAACATCCACTGCTCTTGATAGTATTTCTTTCATAACTCCATCCATATATACAGTAAACAACCACGGGGACATCACACACCCCTGTTTCAAACCAACATTCAGGTCAAAGAACTCGCTCTGCTCACTCTCCACACGTACTGCCGCCTTTGCACCCTCATACATGCTCTTCACTGCTTTCAGCAACTTGCCCTCTACTCCGTATATTCTAAGTACTTTCCACAAACCTTCTCTATCCACTCTGTCATAGGCCTTCTCCAAGTCCATAAAGGCAACATACACCTTTTGTTTCTTCTCCAGATACTTCTCCACAACACAATTCAGGGTAAAAATCTGATCTACACATCCTCTTCCCTTCCTAAAACCTCCCTGCTCGTCGCCTATCCATTTCTCCGTTCTCACTCTCACTCTCTCAATCACTACCCTACTGTATACCTTCCCTACTACGCTTAGAAGACATATTCCTCGGTGGTTACCACACACTCCTCTTTCCCCTTTGCCCTTATATAGGGGGACTATTATGCCAGTCTTCCAGTCATCGGGTGCACTCCCCTTCTCCCATGCTAGTTTGCACATTTTCCATACCCATTCTATCACTATCTCACCACCATACCTCAACATTTCCCCACACACTCCATCTGTTCCTGGTGCTTTCCCCAACTTCACTCTTTTCATGGCTTCCCACACTTCTGACCTCCTGATCCCCACCTCCTCCTCCACTACTTCTCTTCTTCTCCCTCCCATACCATATCCAGCTATGTTTGCTGGCTCTTCATTCCTTTCATTTAGCAACTCACTGAAGTACTCCCTCCATCTTTCGACTCTCTCTTGCTTCTCGGCTAGCATTCTCCCATTCTTATCTTTCACACCCTTACTGTTTCCCTTGCTACCTTCCCTAACTTTCTTGACTTCTTTCCAGAACAGTTTCTTACTCTCCCTCCATTTTACACTCAGATAATACAGCATGAAGGTACAACATGTCTCCTGTATTATTATTAATAATAATAATATTATTATTATTATTATTATTATTATTATTCAGCTATTATCATCAAATTAGTCATTATAATGGTCTTATACATAGACAGAAGATATCTATCTTACTGCCACGTCTCTTACTTCATAATTCAACAACTTCCTCACTTTGTTAGAGTGCCCTCATTAATCATTCGTTGTCTTACTTCCTGCTGTCTTCATTCTCTCTCGCTCTCTCTCTCTGTCTCTCTCTCTCTCTCTCTCTCTCTCTCTCTCTCTCTTGAAATTGCAGTATAGCATATCCGCGAATCCACATATTCAGTTTATTATTATTTGTTCTCTCTCTCTCTCTATCCTATCTATATTAAGATGGCACATACTGTAATAAAAACAGATTCTCATTTTTCACAATTTGTAAACTGGTCGCTGTTTTCCTCTAATGAAGTAACAACGACTTACAAAGATAAAGTAAATGAAAGCATTATGCAGTTGGGTTTGATGAAATTGGATTGTTTGGACTGTTGTGTATATAAATGTACAAATAAAGATCATATTATTGAAATTGATTATATATATAAAACTCTTGTGGATGTTATGATAAATTCAACTAATGAATATACTGTTGTGCCAAAAAGAAAGGAACACATTAAACCTGGTTGGAATGATCATGTATCCCACTTGTATAAAATTGCTAGAGAGAGAGATTTTTAATATGGAAAACAATAGGATGTCCCTTATCTGGAGATATACTTGATCATATGAAAGAGACTAGAAAAGCATTTAAAAAAGCACTAAGATATATAAACACAAATGACAACCAGATTATAAATGACAAATTAGCTGATTCTTTGGCGAATAAAAGATATAACGTGTTTTGGAAAGAAGTGAGAAAGACAAAGAAAAATAAATCCTATATTAATATGAAAATAGAAGGTGAATGTGAAGCAATTATTATAGCTGAAAAATTCTCTCAGAGGTTTAAAGGCATCTTTGATGACGAAAAATGCCAAAATATATCTAATTTAAAGTACCAGTACCTTACCACAAAATTAAATGCAAATGTAAGAAAAGGACAGTTATTAGGAAATATTAATATAAATGATGTATGTAAAGGAATTTAGTGACCTTAAGCATGTCATTGGTTACGATAATGTTCATTCAAATCATATCAAACATGGTTCTGAATATTTAGTGAAGCTATTAGCTAAACTCTTTTCGTCTTTTGTCACACATGGATACTTGCCTGAAAGAATGACTTTTGGAGTTATTTTACCTTTAGTAAAGGATAAATTCAAAGATCAGAGTGATATAGAAAATTACAGACCAATTGTATCATCCTCAGTGTTCCTCAAACTGTTTGAGTATTGTTTAAAATACCATATTGAACGGTATGTGACTTTTAATGACAGACAGCATGGATTTAGAGTGAATCACTCTACGTCTACAGCATGCTTAGTTTTAAAGGAAACCATTTTAAGATATAATTCTTTAAGCTCAAATGTATATGCCTCTTTTATAGATCTGAAGAAAGCTTTTGATAAAGTTAATCATTTTAAGCTTATTCATAAACTTTTAAAATTAAATATTCCTATTTTTTATGTAAATATTTTATATTTCTTATATAGGAATCAAAGTGTAGCTACTAAGCATAAAGATGCAGTGTCAGATCCTTGGAAAATTAAAAATGGAGTGAGACAAGGTGGTATTCTGTCAACAGTTTTATTTAATATTTACATTAATGACATGATAGAAAAAGTATCTGAGAGTAGTACAGGCTGCAAGTTGGGTAACAGATCTAGCAACATAATTGCTTATGCCGATGACTTGGTTCTGCTTTCTCCTTCTTCATCAGGTTTACAAGAATTATTGAACATAATTGAAAATGAAGCAAAGGCAATTGATATTGAAATTAATCCAAGTAAGTCCGTTTGTATGTATTTTAAGCACAAACACGATAATGTCAAGGATCCGATTTTATATTTATATGAAAGTAAGTTAAAAGTTGTACACGAATGTAGATATCTTGGCTTTGTAATAGATTTCAATTTGCATAATGACAAAGACATAATAAGATGCAGGAATAAGTTTTATAACGAATTCAATTGCCTTTTGCGGAAATTTTCTAGCGTTAGCTGTAATGTATTTAGTAAATTATTCCAGAGTTATTGTATGAGTTTTTATGGATCAGAATTGTGGTTCTGTAATAAGAAATGTTATGTCCCATTGAAACAATTTGCAATAGGCTTCCATAAAGCAATAAAGAAAATGATGAAGCTAAGATACTGGGAGAGCAACCATAAGGCATGTCACCTTGCAGGACTAATGACGTTTAATCATTTTATAAATTGGCAGAGAATCAGGTTTAGTTATAAAATAATTAGTAATCCTGCAAATATTTAAGAAAATGTCTGTTAAATGTGTCCGAGGATCTGTTCCTGGCTACGAAGCCAAGTCTGTACTACTTTCAGAGTATAACATTGAAAGCATGATGGAAAATGACATAGATGCCATTAAGTCACGGATACTGTATGTTCAAAATAATGAACCCACCTTGCGGTAGGATGAAATTGTATACACTGTATATATGTAAAATGTTACCATGTAACCTTTTATGAAATAAAGAATTAACTAACTAACTATCTATCTATCTATCTATCTATCTATCTATCTATCTATCTATCTCTCTCTCTCTCTCTCTCTCTCTCGCACACTTGAAATTGCCGTATAGTACAAACGAATTTACGAATACATTTTCCTATGCATCAACTACAAAACTATATCTACCATTTATTTATAATCAAGTTCCATTAAATTATCAATCCATATAGTTGTAATTGCATAAAGAAAGACAAAGGGGGTCCACGAATGTTTGTGAAGTGACTGTACATACCCCGAATCCATTTATCCACTTAAGGGGAGATGGTACACTTTTTGGGCGATTTTTGCATGTATTCATTATGTTTTCTAGTTTCCTCCCTAGACCTCCATCAAATTAAATTAAAAACATCCATTAGATCCCCCTTCTAGATTAATTTGTAAATTTTTCGGTAGAAAAATTTCCCGGCCGAAGGCCGGTTCTTTCAACATTACAGGCTCACTATCGTTCGCCAGGGAAAAAAAATCGACACCCAAATAGCACGAAAGGTCTAAATATTGACGAAGAAATAGGGCGAAAGGTCTTAAAATTGACTAACTAATGGGGCAAACATCTCAACATCTGAAAACTAATGGGGCTAAACATGAGGGAGAAAGTGGTCCAGAAAACCGGTCCATCCTCCCCTTCATTTCTTCATCGTTCAAGCTTCATTCTATTTTGTTCTCAGGTTCCGGAATTATGATCTCGCTTCTCTTGACCGCTCACTTTCCTATAGTCGGTTCATTATAAAGAGGCCGTCAGAAGTCGTAAGTCCTGTTTCCCTGTCATTCAAAAAGGGCTGGAGCAAATGGGCTGTATGTGTATTTCCGTACCTATTCCCTGTCTGACTCTTTCCAAATGGTAGACATTATTTTTTTTAACATCGTCCTTAAGGGGAGGTATTTAGTTTGTTCCCTAGACCTCCATCAAGCTTAAAATGACACCCCCTTGAGTCCCTTTCAAGATATATTTGTACATTTTTCGGTAGAAAAATGTCCCGGCCGAAGGCCGGTTCCTCTTAAATTACAGGCTCGCTATCGCTCGCCAGGATAAAATTGACACCTGAATAGCACGAAAGGTCTTAATATGGGGTGAAAGAGCTTAAAATCGCTAAACTAATGGGGCAAACGTTTTATAATGTCAAAAGCAATGGGCTAAACATGAGGGTGAAAGGGGTCAAGAAAAAAAAATCCCTTAAGTGGAGATCTCCCCTTAACACCAATAACACTCCAAATGAAATTAATGAAAGCGTGTGATTCGCCCAGGATTCGAACCTAGGATATCTCATACAGAACTTACACGCTCTAACCAATACACCATCAAGACAGATCACTTACTCGAGTCCTTTTAGAGTTATTAACCCTTTGAGTACCGGCGACGTCTGTTATATCTTAGTCTAGCTATATTCATACGATTTTGTGCAGCTTAAGAAGGACCTGTGGTAGTAAAATGGGTAAATCAAGATCATTCTAAGCTTCGCCTTGTATTCCATGCGCGTTTAAGTTTATTGAGAGAGAGAGAGAGAGAGAGAGAGAGAGAGAGAGAGAGAGAGAGAGAGAGAGAGAGAGAGAGAGAAGGAGTTAGGTTGTTGGTGTCGAGTCAGTTCGGTTCTCTTAATTCAATCTTGCCAATTTGGACAAAAGTCGCGCCGGGGGGGGGGTTGTCAGCAAGGAACCCAAGTAATTTTGTTTTGTTTTCGCCTTCTTTCTCCATCCCTCCCCCCCCCCCCCCTATCTCCCCCCTCTCTCTTTCTCTCTCTCTCTCTCTCTCTTTCCTCCAACAACCCAACTCCTTCCCTCTCTTATTGCCTCCCGCTCTCGCTCTCGTTCTCTCTCTCTCCCCTCTCTCTCTCTCTCTCTCTCTCTCTCTCTCTCTCTCTCTCTCTCTCTCTCTCTCTCTCTCTCTCTCTCTCAGGCCTACACGTAATTAATTAGTGTAAACTCCAAAAGTTACGGGATAATAAAAGGTATGCAATGGATAATTAATGTGTCCATAAATCGATTGGTAGTAGTAATATAAGGACAGAATAGTACACGCAGATACCATAATCTCTACCCTACTCTTAAGAATTCGAGGACCCCCTACGGTTTTTGTTAATGAAATTATAGATATCTGGACTGATTTTTGGATAGAAGTTGCGTTTCAATAATAGTATATATAGTTTTTTAGTTGATGTATAGAAAATATTATTCATAAATTCGTTTCCAGAGATCTCTATCTATCTATCTATTGCCTGACGCCGCGATCCCCGAAGGGGTGGCCACGAACGAACCGCCCCCATGCACCTCTGTCCCCAGTCAGTCGACGCCCCTCCCCCCAACCAGCACCACCTTCGTTCATGTACTTCCTCACTCTATCCTTCCACCTCTCATTCGGTCTACCTCTCCCTCTCTGTCCCTCCACCTCGCTCTCGTACACCCTCTTAGTCATTCTCTCGCTTTCCATACGTTCCATATGGCCGAACCATCTCAAGTTGTTCCTTTTCACACTTTCCAGCACATCTACCTCCACACCACACATCCTTCTTACTTCCTCATTAGTCAGTCTATCCCTCCATGTAACTCCGCACGCACTTCTTAAGTAATTCATTTCCGCTGCTCTCACTCTTCCAGATATATGCTTCTATATAATTAGAATAAGTCCACGAATATTTATGAGTTGGCTAGAGACTATGGTATCCGAGTGTACAATACTATTAACCCTTTATGTACCGGCGACGTCTTTTGAGTTATATCCTAGCTATAATTAGACGATTTTATGCAGTTTAAGAAGGATCAGTGGTACTAAAAAGGGTTAAGTGAGATTGTTCGAAGCCAGTTAATTTATAGAGGCCCTTTTTAACAGACTAGTATCGTCTAATAGTAGCCACAATAAAGCTAAAAGGACGGCATCGGTACAGTATGGATCAACATACCTAATGCTTCTATATAGCTACTTTTAAGAGGACAGTGGCTCATTTGTTTTGTCTACAAATTAATTTATTCATTGCTGTTTTAGTTTCCTCGCTAAAACTCCCTCAAAATTAGAAAAAAACCCACCTTCTAGATAAATTTGTACATTTTTCGAAAGAAAAATTTCCCGGCCAAAGGCCGATTCCTTCTAAAATTACAGGCTATCGCTGCCAGGAAATAATCGACACCTAAATGGCACGAAAGGTCTTTATATTGACAAAGAAATTAGTCGAAAGGTCTTAAAATCGAAAACTAATGAATGAACGTCTTAAAATCTCAAAAGTAATGGGACTAAACATGAGTGAGAAAAAGCAACTACGTACCCCTTAATATAACATAGCCAAACCCAGCCTAAGTTAACCCAGCTTATAACTCTGGGAATTGTGGCCGTTTAGGATTGCGGCTGTGTAGGCGAGTGTTGGGGGGGATGATATTCTGAAGGGTATATAAACGCTGTACCCTACTGATCTCGTTAATGCCTGGGAGAGAGAGAGAGAGAGAGAGAGAGAGAGAGAGAGAGAGAGAGAGAGAGAGAGAGAGAGAGAGAGAGAGAGAGAGAGAGAGAGAGGAGAGAGAGAGAGCACAAGTGTGGGCTTAGCATCTGGTTTCAGTACATTTTTTATCTTTAGCTTCGATCGATTACCTACTGTATAATTAGTATTGACTATTCACCATCTCTTTCTCTCTCTCTCTCTCTCACACACACACACACACACATATATATATATATATATAATGAAAATATAGAATGCTAAGAACCTTATACATACAGTATACAAAGCATACCTACACACAGACTGAAGGATGACTCACCTACTTATTCACACACACACACACACACACACACATTACACACATCCCCGTGGCGTAACGGATAGCGCGTCTGGCTCACAACCAGAAGGTCCCGAGTTCGAGACCTGGGCGGGGAGGAGACATTTGGGCAAGTCTCTTAACGGTGTAGCCTCTGTTCACCTAGCAGTATAAATAGGAACCTGGTGTAAGTGGACGAAGTTGTGACGTCCCATCTGGGGTTGGTGATCGGTTACAAGGTGAGATGGGTATCGTACTGGTCAACCTAAGCCTTCGGGTGAGACTGGTACCGTACAGATTAACCCTAAGCCTTCGTTTCCAAATGTCGCCAATTGACTAAAATACAGACTACACACACATCCACAGCCATTCCAACGATACATAAACACTTAACATGCATTTCACGCAATACATTCCCAGTTAAGGAGGCGCGATAATAATGAGCTTAGCTCGCATTGCGTGGATTCCCCTTGACGAACAAATGAGTGAATAACACACACACACACACACACACATACACACACACACACACACACATACACTCAAAGGCTAACACGACCCACCCACCTATTCACAAATATATATATGAGTATTCATGCACCAACTAGTGCATACACAGATATTAAGTACATATGAAAATACACTTACACAAACAAAAGCTAGCACGAACTCAACACCCACACCCACACCCACACACACGGACACACGAACACGCACACACAAAGGCTAATACGAACTCAACACACCCACACACACACACACACAGGTACAACATTCACCCGTCTGTTAGGTAATTGGGGCCGGGTCTACCCTATGAATATGTATCATAGCAACGAGATAGGGATGTCAGAGAGAGAGAGAGAGAGAGAGAGAGAGAGAGAGAGAGAGTACAAAGTACAAAGGAGTACAAATGAGTACAAAGGAAATCAAGCAACAACAGGTCTAGTGACCCTTCTAGGCGGCTTGTCCTCCAAAACACTGAGGATCAAGTGTCCAAACAGTGGTTTAGAGTGGGTAAGGGAACATTGGCAAGGGAACTAATGTCCGTGACAGGATTAGGAAGTTAATAGGGGACAGATGGGTTAGTAACTGAGGGGGGGATAAAATAAAGTTATTCATTTACAAACGAAGTCAGTCGCGGGTTTGATGCGAGATATTTGTCTAAGCGGAGTTTAAATGAATCAGAGAGAGAGAGAGAGAGAGAGAGAGAGAGAGAGAGAGAGAGAGAGAGAGAGAGAGAGAGAGAGAGGTTTCCTAGCCCTCAGAAGGAAAAAGTAGGACAGTAAGAGAGACACATGGAAACGACTATGGTTGGGTAGAAGATGCCAAACCTGACTCTGGATAGGACCAGCCCTCGAAGCAAATATGTTTATCTCAGTATCAAACGAACTAAAGTCCAATGTCTGCCCGCCACTGATATTGGGTGGTAAGTCAGCCACTAATAATATGTCAATGATCTTCGTTCCGTGGTTTGATAATGTTTCACTCATATTGTACACCGGTACTTTATATATATATATATATATATATATATTATTTATGCTTTATTTTATATTTTTTATAGGGTATGCTACTTTATTACCTATCAACCTACTTTTTAAACGCAGAGCTATTCTACTGGTTTACAATGTAACAGAGAAGGATAAATGTATATAACTAGACAGTCAGTCTAAAGTATGTATTGCAAATATTGTCTTCCGCATCTGAACTTGCTATTAGCTATTATAGGTAATTTCAAATATAATTTATGATAGGCTACCTGAAGTAATCACACACACTCTCTCTCTCTCTCTCTCTCTCTGATGAAGATTGGATTACTATGAATTAATCAGTAGGTATGTGTAATTAATCAGTAGGTATGTGTAATTAATCAGTAGGTATGTGTAATTTTCCTTTCAAACTAATGCCCCCTTCACACATACAGGACTCGGGCGCCGAATACAGCAGAGTAGCGTTTTTGTCCCCCGACTTTTGGAGTTGGCTCGGTATGCCGCATCCAACGGACTTCACCAGACTACAGCCGCATACAGCCGACGTTGTCGTCTTGACTCCGGAGAAGTCTTGAGACTCGAACCGAAAAAAAAAATAACGGTCATTTTTACATGCCGACTTCACCCGCATCTATAAGACTTCAGCCGATCGACTCCAGAATACAGCCGATGGACTTCAGAGTCGAACCGCATACACCCGCATAAAGCCGACACACACAAGTTGTGTGGCCAGCGGATGTATAAAAAGGGGCGGTCTAGCAGGGCTGAACATCATTACAGTCGACTCCACCGTTACGTCAACAGCTACGGTGACACTCTACCACACAACATGGATGCGCACGTATTCATTACACCCTCCCAGCGCCAAAATATAGACATATACCTGGCGACCATGTCCATGGATTTAACTCTCCAGGTTGATCTGTTGGCTCTGAAAATAGCCATTAAACAACGAAGGAGGAAGAGGAGGTCAGTGTGGACGCGGAACTGGCTCCTGCGGCGGCCAATGTATGGCCACTACGAGAATATCATGCATGAGTTCATGCGCGAAGACCACCGCAGCTTCAGAAACTTCACCAGGTTGGACGTGGACATGTTCTGGGAAATGGTGGAGAAGATAACACCCAGGATAGAGAGACAGGACACCTTCTGGCGGAAATCCCTGAGCCCTGCCCTTCGTCTCGCCATTACCCTGCGCTACCTGGCGACTGGTGATTCCTATCAAACACTCTCCTATGATTTCCGCGTCGCCCATAACAGCATTTCACTGCTGGTTCCTGACACCTGTGAGGCCATCTACCAAGAATACCACCCTCTCATTCTGCCATGCCCCAAGACCCCCGAAGATTGGAAGAAATGTGCTGACCTCTTCGAAGAACGCTGGCAGTTTCCACACGCCGTTGGTGCTATTGATGGTAAGCACATAGCCATTCGCTGCCCTGCCAATGCTGGGTCCCTTTACTATAACTACAAGGGATTCCACTCTATTGTGCTTATGGCAGTTGTGGATGCTGACTACAAGTTCCTGTACTGCGATGTGGGTGCCACTGGTTCGGGGTCTGACGGTGGTGTCTTTGCACAGACACCTATCAGGGCCGGCCTGGAGAACAACACCCTGGGACTTCCGCCTCCTCAACCCCTACACCCTGGTGCCAGGCCTGTGCCCTACTTCCTGTTAGCTGACGACGCATTCCCCATGCGACCCTGGCTACTCAAACCATTCCCACATCGCTCAACGGACATGGGTCAGATGATCTTCTCCTACCGGTTGTCCAGGGCTCGACGGGTGGTGGAAAATGCCTTTGGCATCTTGGCTAACAGGTAAATATCTTTTAATTTTGGTGGGGTTAATGCCATTAATAAGGCTATACACTTGCATTGCTAACTAATTCTCTTTGCAGAGGCATGTATTTGATAATAACCATGTTTTGTGTCTCCCTATTTTCCAGGTTCAGATGTTTGCTGACCACCATTCCCCTGCAACCCAAGAGAGTGGAGTCTGTGGTGCTGGCATGCTGTTGCCTACACAACCTCATCCGTCGCCGTTTCCCCAGTCACCACCCCGTTGGCTTCCTTGACAGGGAGAACCCAGTCACCCACAGGGTGACGCCAGGGTCTTGGAGGGATGGTGACCAGCTGGAGCCGCTCATGCCACTGACCGGAAACCAGGCTACTAATTACGCAAAGGAGTTGCGTCGCTACATGGCAGACTACTTCACATCAACCCGGGGCAGTGTGAGCTGGCAGGATAGCCGCTTCAGTGACTCATGAAGGTACGATGATTGTGTGTATTCTAATGTTATATTAACTGACCTAATTTGCAGCTCTTTCTAATTAAATCATGCGTGCCATTGTCCATATCATTTGCAAATTTGATATGTTCATACGTTTCTTATTAATAATTATTACTTTCCTTTTTACTTGTCTTCAGTCATTTGCTTTCGCATATTATTACATTATTCAGTATTTCCATGACATTCAGTCATTTATTATGTAACTGTCATGCGTCACTTATATTTTGTTATTATATATTCATATTTATACGTATCAGGCTATTACTTTCTTGCTTTGTTATTGCCGTCGCGGGCATTTGTATATGATGAGTGTATATTAATTATAGAAAACATATATTACATTCATCTATATTTTCAACATCTATTTTATTCATCTATATTTTATTTAGTAGTCACTTTTGTGAATGAATGTCAAGTCGTAAATATTTGACTGCCATGTTATTTAAGGACATATTTTTGGGTATTATTACTAGATACTATTTTCAGCAAAGATAAGTATTATTTATTGTTTTATAACATATTACTGGCATATGGGATTGGAATTCTAAACACATTATTCACAACAGAATTTTATTTTAAACTTAACATTGGACGGAAATTCTCTACTGCCCCTCGTGCTGCGGTGTGTGTAGTGTTGGGTTTGGGGAGTCCAGGTTGAGACTCACATCAAAGAGTTGCCTCTGAAAACTTCGCCCAGGTGTGGCGGGCACCGCGAGGTGTGTCCCATATGTGGGGGTGGAGCTGCCCCACAAGGTGGGCGTAAACTGTGGGGCCGGTCCAAGAGGTTGGCCCAGGTGTGGAGTCAGCTGTGGCACACGTTGTTGGTATACCTGGGGCGCAAGTTGGACGCTGACGGAGGGTTGTGGAGTTTGGACGGGGGGTGGTGCCGCACTCGCTGGGGTTGCAGTTGCCCCCGAAGCCCGTTGCCGCACCATCTTGTCCATCTGCAGCACGTAGGTAGTCATCTCCTGCTGAGCCGTGTTGCAGTCATCGGCAGACCACTCATTCATGACTTCCGCAAGGTAGGCCAGGAACGCGGAAACATGAGGCTTGATGCGTCCACCTCCTGTCTTCACGCTTTCCCGGAGTTCAGTGATGTCCTTGCGGAAGGTGGTCACCGTCTGCTGTATCTATAAAGAGAGATGTCCAAAAAGTTGATTATTATCAGACAGCGTCAGGATAATTATGCAATGCACACTCATAAATAACATAAATCTCCATCTGCATTCCAGATTTCTGTAAGATATGTATTAGGAATATTACATAATAGGTACATGTTAATAAAATATGTTTAGTTTACATCATCAAGGAAGTTAGTAGCGCATGTCAATATTTGCCTTACCGTGTCAGTGGGAGTGGCGCATTCGCAGTCCAGAGCAACTCTTAACATTATATAACTTGTCTTACCTTTCCACACCTTACATTCATTTCTTTGCATATGCACATTTCTATAATTTTTCTCACCTCTTCTATTTCAGCGGAGCTGGTTGAAGCCTTCTGCCGCTTGGTGCCTGTTCTTGTGCTGTGCTGGGAGGCCCCAGACGCAGAGTCCTCGGCCTCTGTCCTGGTGTCGAGTACAGGGTCGTCCAGCTCAGGCGCATCGTCGTTGGTGTCGGATGAGGCATGCTGTGGGAACTGTTTGTTGGGGTGAAAACAAGAAAATTATTTTATAATGGTATGTTGTGATGCGGCCTGGTATATTAACTGTGTTATCGGAGGAAGGCGGATGTAATATTTTTACTGTAATGTGGTGAGTTGTGATGTGTTATAGTGTTATGAATGGCATTTGGGGGTAGGAGTTTGGTGTTGCAATTATGTTAATAAATAATTATTAATTAAAATACAAAATCTATGGAGATTGTTTCATTGAAACCACAAAGCATGCATAACATGACAGCAAAATGTAACATAAACACTGCCTAAATGGAATAATTGGAAATGATTAAATAAGTATTGCTGAATTTGAATAACATATATAATAAACACTCACATTACCGGTGCTACGAGGCTTGTTTCGCACAATGTGCCCCCTGAAAAAACTGCCCTGGTCAAGGATCCACTGATCACGGTCGCTGTACCGTATTTCAGCCCCAGCACCACTCTTCTTTGCCGTCAACTTGCCAAACCTGGAGCGGATGTTGTCGCACCAGGTCCTCAGCTGAGCACCTGTTTGCAAGACAAAATCACATATAATAGAAACGTATATATCACACAACAATGTCTATATAACACTCAATATTACAGGTATCTACCCAGCTAAACAGTGTCACTATTCATCACAACACATACAAATTTGTACTAACACAGCTAAACAACGTAAATATTAATAATATAACATTTCACGTATCAATATGGGAAAACTTACCTTTTATTGGAGGGGTCAGAGTCTTGGCCTTCTTTTCAAACAGGCGCCACTTCCGGTCAGAGTCCTTGAATTCTCGGGCCTGCTTATCATACATGAATGTATGTGCCCGTAACCACTCCATCACGGCGACCTCGTCTTCGGGGCGCAACACTACCCTCGTTATTGTTCTTTTGGATTTGACGCCGTAGATAATCGCATCTGGGGAGGCCTCGTCAGCCGCCTCGATGTCGATCTCCTCGATGTCATGGGTGTCCTGGGTGTCCTGGGTGTCCTGGCTGCTCCCTGGCGGTAGCATGCTGGTTTTGGCGGGAGCTGGTGGCGGTGCTTGCCGCTTGGCAGCGGGGGGTGTTTGGCGTGGAGGCTGGCTGTCCTGGATTATCTCCATGCTCTCCTCCTCACTCATCTGGGTCTCGTCTCCAAAGAAGTCTTCCAATCGGTTGTCGTCTTCTTGCCTCTGTATTTTCTGTGGACTCTGTGACTTCCTGGAGTTTGGTGTTCGACTGGGTCCAGGCATGGTGTAAAGGCGGTATAGGTGAGCGTAGAGGTCAGGGTAGAGGCGCGGCGAGGGTGAGGGTGGTAGGAGTGCGTCGTTGGTGCTCTCATTGAAGACTGTTGGGGAGTGCGCTGCCTGGGGCCTTTATATAGGGGCCGTGTTGCCGTTCTGTTGGGAAAAATGTCTAGTATTTCTTGTCTGGTGGATGCGGCTATTTTCGGTTCGACTTTTGTGTTGTCGGTTGGAGTTTTCTGTTGTCGGTTACTTGTCCGGTCAAGTTGGCTCGACTCTTGTGCCACATTGGGTTCCGGGTGTTGTCATACGTCTGCACTCCTGTCAATGCGGTTGGAGTCTGCTGTATGCGGATGAATTCCGCTGTTGTCTGTTGTACTCGTATGACTCATATTTTTTAATAATTTTTAATTTTTTTATGCAAATTTATGCAAATTTATGCACACGACTTCAACAGACTTCAGCAGACTTTTTCGGTTGTACTCGTGTCCGGCGGCTGTACTCTGGTGTATGCGGCAGTAGTCTTTATGCTACACATGATACACAATTCGAGCCGACATACACAAGGACTACAGCCGCATACAGAAGACTTGGTACGACTAGCGCCGACTAGAGCAGACTACTCCCCGCATCCACCAGACAAATTTCAAGTCTGGCCCAAATTTCAAAACTGACAAACATTTTCGTCGCGGACCGCGACTTGACACGCATTGCCCGGACTTCACCAGACTACAGACGACTACAGCCGCATGGGTAGGAATAGGTGCCGACTTGATGCCGCATGCAGCAGAGTCGCTATTCGGTTGCTTTCTGCTGCATTCGGCGCCCGAGTCCTGTATGTGTGAAAGGGGCATAATGCCCCTTTCACACATACAGGACTCGGGCGCCGAATGCAGCAGAAAGCAACCGAGTAGCGACTCTGCTGCATGCGGCATCAAGTCGGCACCTATTCCTACCCATGCGGCTGTAGTCGTCTGTAGTCTGGTGAAGTCCGGGCAATGCGTGTCAAGTCGCGGTCCGCGACGAAAATGTTTGTCAGTTTTGAAATTTGGACCAGACTTGAAATTTGTCTGGTGGATGCGGGGAGTAGTCTGCTCTAGTCGGCGCTAGTCGTACCAAGTCTTCTGTATGCGGCTGTAGTCCTTGTGTATATCGGCTCGAATTGTGTTTCATGTGTAGCATAAAGACTACTGCCGCATACACCAGAGTACAGCCGCCGGACACGAGTACAACCGCAAAAGTCTGCTGAAGTCTGCTGAAGTCGTGTGCATAAATTTGCATAAATTTGCATAAAAAAATTAAAAATTATGCAAAAATATGAGTCATACGAGTACAACAGACAACAGCGGAATTCATCCGCATGCAGCCGCATACAGCAGACACCAACCACATTGACAGGAGTGCAGACGTATGACAACACCCGGAACCCAATATGGCAGAAGAGTCGAGCCAACTTGAGCAGACAACAGAAACATCCAACCGACAACACCCAACTCGAACCGCAAACATCCGCATCAAGCTGACCAAAAAAAATAAAAAAAAATTCCCAACCACAGAACGGCGACACGGCCCCTATATATAGGCCCCACGCAGGCAGCGCACTTGACCCAGTATTCGACGAGATCACCCTCTTCCACTCTCCTTCTCATTCTCCTCCCTTCCTCCCTTCTCCTCCTCCTCTCTGCTTCTCATTCAACTCCCTCCCTCTCTTCTCCTCCTCCTCTTGCTTCTCATTCTCCTTCCCTCCCTTCTCCTCCTCATTCTCCTCCCTCCCTTCTTTTCCTCCTCTCTCCCTACTTTTCCTCCTTCTCCTCCTGTCTTCGTTCTTTTCCTCCTTCTTCCTCCCTTCTTCTCATCCACCTCTTCCCTCCCTCACTACCTCCCTACTACCCCCTGTTCTTCTCTTCCTACTCTCTTCCCTCTCATTTAACCCGCTGAGTGCCAGCCAATTTTGACGGTGTGCTTCTGCCAGTGCCAGATTTGTGTTTGTTTGTTTTTTTTTGGGGGGGGGGGCTAAATCTATCAAGTTGGGAGAGAAAGGAAGGATAATGGTAAAAAAAAACACTCCCCTCGCCAGAAAACAGGTCCCCGATGGTCCCGAAAGTAGCTGAAAAGACACTATAGACTACAGAGACTTTTATGGTATCGGAATGTATGGGTGGGAGGGTGGTTTTGGGGTTGATGGGGGGAAGGTAGAAGGGTAATTGACTTGTGTTTTGACAGATATGAAGCCGATTGGTGAGGTACTTTCGCCACCACGGATTTTCCTTTTTTTCCTTTTCTTCGTACGGATACGCTGGAAGTGGGTGGTGGGAGGCAGTTGGGGGTGTGGTGGGGGGAAGGCAGAAGGGTAATTGACTTGTGTTACAGATATGAAGCCGATTGGTGAGGTACTTTCGCCACCACGGATTTTCCTTTTTTTTACTTTTCTTCGTACGGATACGCTGGAAGTGGGTGGTGGGAGGCAGTTGGGGGTGTGGTGGGAAGGGTAAGGGACTTGTCACACAAATATGGAACCGATTGGTGCAGTCGTTTCGCCGCCACATATTTTCCTTTTTTGTTTTCCTTCTGACGGGACCGACAGTCAGCGTGTGGGTAGGAGGAGGGATTTAGGATTGTTGTGGTGGGTAGCCAAAAGGGTAAGGTACATGTGGTAAAAATATGAAAGCCATAGGTGCAGTCGTTTCGCTGCTACGATGTTTTTTCGGCGAGGACGTATATACCTCCGTTGGCCACAGAACCTGTATGTGTCGGCTTTATGCCAGTGTATGCGGTTCGACTCTGAAGTCGATCGTCTGTATTCTGGAGTCGATCGGCTGAAGTCTTATAGATGCGGGTGAAGTCGGCATGTAAAAATGACAGTTATTTTTTTGGTCGGTTCGAGTCTCAAGACTTCTCCGGAGTCAAGACGACAACGTCGGCTGTATGCGGCTGTAGTCTGGTGAAGTCCTTTGGATGCGGCATACCGAGCCAGCTCCAAAAGTCGGGGGACAAAAACGCTACTCTGCTGTATTCGGCGCCCGAGTCCTGTATGTGTGAAGGGGGCATAAGGGACTTGTCACACAAATATGGAACCGATTGGTGCAGTCGTTTCGCCGCCACATATTTTCCTTTTTTTTTTTTTCCTTCTGACGGGACGACAGTCAGCGTGTGGGTAGGAGGAGGGATTTGGGATTTTTGTGGTGGGTAGCCAAAAGGGTAAGGTAAAAAAATCTGGCACTGGCAGAAGCACACCGTCAAAATTGGCTGGCACTCAGCGGGTTAAATGAGAGGGAAGAGAGTACGAAGAGAAGAACAGGGGGTAGTAGGGAGGTAGTGAGGGAGGGAAGAGGTGGAGGAGAAGAAGAAGGAGGAAAAGAACGAAGACAGGAGGAGAAGAAGGGAGAGAGGAGGAAAAGAAGGGAGGGAGGAGATGGGAGGGAGGGAAGAGAATGAGAAGCAGAGAGGAGGAGGAGAAGGAAGGGAGGGAGGAGAATGAGAAGCAGAGAGGAGGAGGAGAAGGGAGGGAGGGAGGAGAATGAGAAGGAGAGTGGAGGAGGAGAAGGGAGGGAGGGATGAGCATGAGAAGCAGAGAGGAGGAGGAGAAGGGAGGGAGGGAGGAGAATGAGAAGAAGAGAGGAGGAGAAGGGAGGGAGGGAGGAGAATGAGAAGCAGAGAGGAGGAGAAGGGAGGGAGGGAGGGAGGAGAATGAGAAGCAGAGAGGAGGAGAAGGGAGGGAGGGAGGAGAATGAGAAGCAGAGAGGAGAAGGAAAGAGAAGGCGGAGGAAAGGAAGTAGACCTATGCGGCTGTACTCGTGTCTGTCGGGTGTATTCTGGTGTATGCGGCTGTAGTCTTCATGCTACACATGACACACAATTCGCTACGCTATACTCAAGGACTACAGCCGCATACAGAAGACTAGTGACGACTAGCGCAGACTACTCCCCGCATCCACCAGACAAATGTCAAGTCTGGACGAAATTTTGAAACTCACAAACATTTTGTTCTGGGGCCACGACTTGACACGCATTGCCAGGACTTCACCAGACTACAGACGACTACAGCCACATGGTCAGGACTAGGTGCCGACTCGGGTGCCGCATGCAGCAGAGTAGCTACTCTGCTGCATGCGGCACCCTAGTCCTGTATGTGTGAAAGGGGCAGTAGAGCGGCTCACTGTATGACCAGCTGACCGGGGTGAGGGGGGGAGAGAGAGAGAGCGAGAGAGAGACGTTGATATATCGCATTTTTACTCACATTTAGTTAAAACGTAAGGAAGAGATATTTAAGGAAGTGTAAGTAATATAAACATGGGTCTTTTTAAATAAGCAATTGCACATAATAAACTCCCGAGAAGAAGAGTGACCCTTGTGGATATCCTGGTTTGTTTTTCCTAGCGCTGTGAGAGGGTGGTAATCCCAAGCTGCTCGAGTGGTTGTAACAGATATGGTCTGTCTTACCCTCGACAAACAAGGACAAACTGTACTTGTATTATAATACCGGCGACTCTGCCTTCCGCGGCTATATACTGTAGTGTAACTAATGTATGATCATACTGTAGCATACATACAGTTTTTCATTGTGAAATATTATGTAGACTCTCTTGATACATTATTATCAGAACTATTTTTGAAAATATTCCACTATATGAAGCTATAAGCATACACTGGAAACAAGTTTATGTTCAAATGTAACTTAATTTGTTGTTACATTTAAATACTGGCTACTATTATATTAACCCATTCCATATAGATACCTTACCTTTAGATGTGTTCGCCGCTCTTCTAGCGGCACCAAGGAGCGCGACGCCCCTCGTTATGGGTGGTGATTTGGTGCAGTAGACTGTTTGAAGCGACAGCTCGCTCCCTTGCGAGGATGGGCTCGTCTGGCACTTTTTGCAGTTCGACATCTAGGGCTCTCTTGAAGTTGTCTAACGAGATGTCCCTCATGTCTCTTACTCGCCGTGGGAGTTTGTTGAAGAGACGTGGGCCTCTGTGTGATAACCAGCCCTCTCGCAGAGAGCAAATAGCACCCCTGTTATTCATCCGGGGGATTTCGCATTCCCAGCCTCTCCTATCACTGAATTTCATGACTATCGGAGTATGTAGGTTTGGTACTAAACCCTCTGCGATTTTCCACGTGTATATTATTAGGTAACGTTCTCTTCTACGTTCCAGTGAGTACAGATTCAGTGCTCTTAAACGCTCCCAATAGTGTAGATGTTTTATCGAACTTATATGCGAAGTGAAATTTCTTTGTACACTCTCTACGTCATTTATTTCACCTGCTTTGTATGGGGATGATAATACGCTACAGTATTCAAGCCGCGGTAGCACTAGAGATTTGAAGAGCGTTATCATAGGTACTTCACCGCGTGTTTTAAAAGTACGCAGAATCCAACCCGTTAGACGTTTCGCAGCCGCCACTTTGACCTGGTTATGTACTTTGAAACCCATATTTTCAGACATTAATACCCCAAGGTCTTTCACACTGTCTTTCCGTTCTATTATGTGGTTAGATTCTGTTAAGTAATTTGTAATTTCTTTAACACCATTATTATCTCCGTACCGTATTAATTGGAATTTTTCCTCATTGAATTGCATGTTGTTTTCCCTGGTCCACTGGAACACTACATTCATGTCTTCCTGCAGTCGGCCCGTGTCTTCTTGTGTGTTTACTATCTTGCTTAATTTTGTGTCATCAGCAAAAGACGACACCGTACTGTGTCTGGTGTTGGTATCTATGTCGCAAATTAGTATGAGGAACAGAAGGGGTGCTAGCACTGTTCCTTGGGGCACTGAGCTTTTGACATCCGAAGGCTCAGATGTGACTTGGTTTACTGCTACTGATTGTTTTCGGTTTACGAGGAAATTGTATATCCACCGTCCGATTTTCCCAGTTATACCTTTTGCTTTCAGTTTGTCGACTATTATACCATGGTCACATTTATCAAATGCCTTAGCAAAATCGGTGTAAATGACATCCATGTTTTTCTTTTCTTCTAGCGCTTTAAGAATTTTGTCATAGTGTTCCAAAAGTTGTGAGAGACATGATCTTCCCGCTCTGAACCCATGTTGACCGGTGTTGTGTAGTTCATTTGTCTCCATGAATGTTGAAATTTTTCTTCGCAGGACTCGTTCGAAAACTTTAATGATGTGAGAGGTTAGAGCTACCGGGCGGTAGTTTTTTGGTAGTGCTTTACTCCCTCCTTTATGCAGTGGGGCAATTATTGCGTTTTTCAAGCTATCTGGTATGTCACCAGTGTCTAGACTCCTTCTCCACATTATAGCCAGGGGTTTTGAGAGGTTTTCCTTACATTTCTTCATTAGGATCGAATTCCACGAGTCCGGGCCTGGTGCCGAGTTGGATGGAATGTTGGAAAAGGCCTCTCCTATGTCTTTTGGACCGAAATCAATATCCAGCATCTGAGGGGTTTCCGTGGGGGAGGTTTCCATGAAAAATATATTTTGGTCTCTGATGACTTTTGTTTCATCAGGCTCACTGAATGCCATTTCATACTACCTGCTTAAGAGTTCGCTCATTTCCTTTTTATCCCCTGTGAAAGAGCCGTCCCCTTTGCTCAGTGGGCCAATGTTTGATGTTGTTTTAGCCTTTTGTTTGGCGTATGAAAAGAAGTATTTGGAATTTTCCTTTATACCTGCAATAGCTTTCCTCTCCTCTTCCATATGTTGTAGTTCATATGATATTCTTAGCCTTTGTTCAATTTCCACAATTTCTCTATCTATTTCGGCCTTTTGCCAATCCTGTAGATTTTGATGTGTGCATCTTTGTGCGAGTAATTTTCTTCTTCTGTACATCCTCCTCCTTTCCCGATCTTGTTTGCTTCTTCGTTTTGTTTGTCTTGCAGGTATATGGTGGCTACAGATTTGGGTCATGGTTTCTGTTATTAAGACTAGACATTCTGCTGGTGTCAGGTTATTCATTAAATCTTCCCAGTCTATTTCCTCCATTTCTTGATTTACCTCTTCCCACCTAATGTTTTTGTTATTGAAGTTAAATTTACTGAAGGGGCCGGTTTTTGTTCTCGATTCTGAGGTTGTCTGTACACTTTCTAAGGTTGTTTTGATCTCAATTAATTTATGATCTGAGTATGTTGTGTCTGATATGTTAATGCTGTGTACTAGAGAGTCGTTGTTAGTGAAGACCAGGTCTAAGATATTGTTTTTCCGTGTGGGTTCAGCAATATGTTGGGTAAGACTAAAAAAATCGCAAAGTTCAAAAAGCTCTCTCGTATTTGCTTCTCCGGTGTTGTTTGCCACTAACTGGTTTTCTAGTTGTCTCCATTTAATGTTTGGTAGGTTAAAGTCTCCTAGCCATATAATATTTGGTGTTGGGTTCCCCAGGGTTTCCACTTCTGATTTTATTTTGTTGAGCTGGGTTTTGAATTCTTCTCGGGATGCGTCTGGAGGACTGTATGTAACAATAACTGCTAAATTTAGGGATTCTATTTTAACTCCAAATATTTCCACCACTTCATTACTGTTATTTAGGAATTCAGTACATATCAGTGAGTCATGGATGTACAAGGCTACACCTCCATGTGATCTATGCGTTCTGTCCGCCCTATGTAGGTTGTAACCAGGAATCCATACCTCACTATCTTCCTGATCTTTAATGCGAGTTTTTGTGAGAGCCGCAAATATAGCGTTTCCTTCTTCTAGCAGGCCCCTAATAAATGGTACTTTGTTCGTGGTTCTATTTTTTAGGCCTTGGATATTTGCAAACAAGATTTGGGAGAGATTGCTTGGAGTACTATGTGTACCTAATAGTCTTCGGGATGTATTTGCCACTCTTGGGAGGCCAGGAGGTGCTCGAGGTGTTCTATGTGCTCCTTCATCTCCCTCAGTCTCTTCATCTTCGTCTGCCCTTTCCCTCCTTGCCTTTTTCCTCTGTCTCGTCATCGCATAGCTAGAGAGTTTTTTGGGCTACCATTCGTGTTAGGTCTAGCATATCTCCAAGTCCCTTTAATATGAAAAGCTGGGCATTTCATATTGTAGCAAGTCTTGTTCTCAAGTGATGTCTTGCAAAGGGATGGGTGGTGGTATTTGCAGGTTTCACCAAATCTACATTTTCCATGACTGGTTATGTTGTTGCAAATTTTGGGATGAGCAAATCTACATGACTTCCCATTATATTGGCCCTTTTGACCAAAGTAGCACCTTCTTTCCAGATAATATCTGCACACTGGTGTAGACAGCCCCAGTAGGTGTGGCTGGGGCTGCGAGGGGTTATGTGGTGAGCTAAGTGTGGTTGTCGTTGATAGTGGGATTGGTGTATGGGTGGGTGAGGCCTGCAGGGGGGTGGAGTTACGTGTTGGTTGTAGGTGGGCAGGTGGTGAGCTATGCTGCGGGGCTAGTTGGGTCTGGGAGGGGGAGGGGGAGATAGTGGTGTGGTTTAGGGATGGTGTGGTGTTATGAGGTGGTGTAGAGGGGGGCTGGGTGTCATGATCTGCCGGGCATAAGTAGGCAGATGGCAGAGGTGTGGAGTGGGGTGGGTCATGTGGGGAGGTGGGAGGCGGCGGCGGTGTGGTATTTGGTGACGTCGATACGATTGTGGTCAGGGATGTATGAGGGGAAATTCTTGGTGTGTTTCCCCAGTGTTGTTGGAATAACACCACCTCTTGGCTATATTTAGGTCTATCTTGTACCTCTGTTTTTTCCACAGTCTGGATGATTTGCATTGTGAACTCGGCACAGCTGTTGCAAAAATGGAAGTTCTTCCCCTTATTATTATAAGCCATGTTTATCGGTGTTGAAAGTCCTATGCAGCACCAATGAAACTTGTCTTTGCATATTTGGCATTTTGTGCCACGTTTGTCTCTCACTCTGTCCCTACAGATACTGCAAACGTCCTTGGTATTCATATCTATAAGAATATTTTACTCGACTTTCTTGTATGTAACGACGCAGAGGAGGGAAAGGGGCTAGAGAGAGAGAGAGAGAGAGAGAGAGAGAGAGAGAGAGAGAGAGAGAGAGTACAAAGGAGTACAAAGGAGTACAAAGGAAATCAAGCAACAACAGGTCTAGTGACCCTTCTAGGCTGCTTGTCCTCCAAAACACTGAGGATCAAGTGTCCAAACAGTGGTTTAGAGTGGGTAAGGGAACATTGGAAAGGGAACTACTGCCCTAGAACTAATGTCCGTGGCAGGATTAGGAAGTTAGTAGGGGACAGATGGGTTAGTAACTGAGGGGGGTATACAATAAAGTTATTCATTTACAAACGCAGTCAGTCGCGGGTTTGATGCGAGATATTTGTCTAAGCGGAGTTTAAATGAATCAACGGTGCTGCAGTCTATAACGTCTCGGGGAAGCCCATTCCACAAGTTGACAACTCGATTGAAGAAGAAATTCTTAGATTCGTGTGAGTTAAAAGATTTACCAATAATTTTGCAACCGTTTCCCCGCGTGTAATTAGATTGGTCGATAGTGAAGTACTTACTACAGTTCATATTGTCGATGCCTTTGATGATTTTGAACACTTGAATTAAGTCGCCTCTTAATCTGCGCTGGGTTAAAGAAAATAGATTTAATTCTCTAAGACGCTCTTCGTATGGTTTGTTCTTTAGGCTAGGTATCATTTTGGTAACTCTACGTTGAACTCGTTCTAGCTTGTTTATATCTTTTTGGTAATAAGGGCACCAGGATTGAACGCAGTATTCCATTAGAGGGCGGACTAAGGAATTGTAAAGGGTTAGAATAACATCTTTGGATTTATGCTCAAATGACCTGCCTATAAAGCCAATTATTTTGTTTGCCTTCTTAACAACTTCTGAACATTGTTGACTCGGTTTTAGGTTACTCGATATTGTTACTCCCAGATCGGTTTCTTTGTTTACATTCTTAAGCTGAGTGCCATTCATCGAATAGTTTGCTTTCTCATTTAGGTATCCGATATGTAGTACTTTACATTTATCCGCATTGAAACTCATTTGTCAAATTTGGGCCCAACATGACAATTTATCTAGATTGTGTTGCATATCGTCAACTTGTTCTTTTGAGAGTACGCTATTTGCAATTTTTGTATCGTCAGCAAATTTCGAGACTGTACAGGTGAGACCCTCATCTATGTCGTTGATGTAAATTAGAAAGAGAATTGGTCCTAGTACCGATCCCTGGGGTACCCCACTACTTACATTGGTCCATTTAGATGCCTTACCGTTTATGACTACTCTTTGCTTTCTGTCGCTGAGCCAATTTTCTATCCATTTCAACACACCGTCTTGTATTCCATGCGCTTTTAGTTTTAGCAGTAATCGTTTGTGGGGAACTTTGTCAAAGGCCTTTTGAAAATCAAGGTATATAATATCTACAGCTTTACTCTCATCGTAGAGGTTGAAGATATCGTGGAAGAAGTCTAAGAGGTTTGTTAAACAGGAACGTTTTTTACGAAAGCCGTGTTGAGTATCTTTAAGTAAGTTATTTGCCTCTAAGTGATTTACGAGTCTGTCTCTTATGACCGTTTATAGCATTTTACATACAATTGAGGTTAAGCTAATTGGACGATAGTTACTGGGTAGGGATTTGCTGCCTTTTTTTAATATCGGTGTTACGTTGGCTAGCTTCCACTGATCAGGCATAGTCCCAGACTGCAAGGATTCATTGAATAGCAATGTCAGTGGTTTGGAGAGCTCATCCTTAGCTTCCTTTAGAACTCTAGGTGAGATTGTATCAGGTCCAGGCGTTTTATTTACCTTGAGTTTATCTAAACAATTCAATACTTCTCTCTCTGTAACGGTGATATTGCTTAGAACATCTGAATTATCAATCTAAATCGGCGATGGTGTAGGGATATCACTGAGGTCTTCGGTTGTAAAAACTGATGCAAAGAAGGTATTGAGGGCATTACTCATTTGTACTTCGTCTTTGGTGTATTCTCCATTTTCATCGACTAACGGTCCAACAGTTGAAGTAACTACTTTTTTCTTTCTGATATAACTATAGAATTCTTTCGGGTTTGTTTTACTTTGATTCGCAACATGTAACTCCAGGGTCTTTTTACTTTGCTTAATTAACTTTTTGGCTTTGCGTCGTAGCTCTACAAATTTCACCCGTTCTTCGTCATTTTGTGAGGATTTTAATCTATCATTAGCAAATTTTTTAGCAAGCAGACAGTCTGAAATATCTTTATTCCACCATTTGGGCTTATCATTTTGGCCTGGACGCCGTATTTTCGATGGTATGCAGTCTTGCACTGCCTTAAGGTAAGTGGTTGTGAAACACTCCCAAGATGTATTTATGTCGTTATTGTTAGTCAGAAAGCTCCAGTCAGTTTCTTTAAGTTTTGATTTAAGTTTATGAAAATTTGCTTTCTTGAAATTAGGGACTTTCTCAATGCTGCTATTTGATTTGTTACTAGTAAACTTTAAAGTGAAAGTTATCGTACGATGGTCGCTGTTACTGAATTCATCACCAACATTCAAATTCTCTATTAATTCTTCTTTTGTTGCGAGTACAAGGTCAAGCACATTATTACCACGGGTCGGAGATTGTACAAATTGAAAAAGTGAACTCTCTTGCAAGTTAGCATAGAGGTCGTGTCCAGAGTGTGAAGTAAGAATATCGCCCCATTTAGTCACGGGTAAGTTGAAATCGCCAAGAATTACGGTATCTTGTATGTTAGTTATTTCTGCAATTTGTTCATAAATTTCACTGTCAGTTTGCACTGATTGAGATGGGGGTCTGTATAATAAAGCTAGTGTTATTTTAGTTCCTCGTTTATTATTTAATAGTACGTAAGATATGTCTATATTCGCAATTTGAGGTTTTGACATTAAGACGGGATTAAGACTTTCCTTTATAAAAAACAGCACTCCTCCTCCATTTCTATTGATCCGACTTTTCTCAAACATTGTATAACCAGGAAGCGTATATTCGGCTAAAAAGTCTCTGTCTTCCGTATTTAACCAAGATTCTGTAATGCCGATTATATCATAATGTTCTGTAAACACGATTTCCTCTAGATCTGAAAATATATTGCGTATGCTACGAGCATTTACATAAAACACCTTAAGAGTATTAGAGTTGGATGTTACTGATTGTGCATTGTCTGAATTTTCAGTTCGTATTTGACTTACACTACCCTGTCTTGGGTCTGGTTGACCCCGTTTTTTGAACGGAAATCCTTGACTGCATCGTTCAGCAGACGACCAAGACGTGCAGCTCCTACTTCATTGAGATGTACACCATCTCCTGAAAACAAAGATTTATCATAGTAAAAATTATCCCACGTGTCGACAAAGCCGATGTTCTCCTCCCTTCAGAGTTTGGCTAGTCGGCGATTTGTACTGGTAGCTATGTTGTAGAATCGGTTTTCTACATCAATCCGGGGAACAATTCCTGAAATTAAGATTCTATTAGATTTTTCCTTGAAGGACCTGATCAGCCGCCGGTACTTGCAAAGTAGTTCCTCTGACCGCGTCCGTTGGACATCGTTAGATCCAACGTGGATGATGTACGTAGTGCTTGCGGGGGCGAGCCTGGAAACCTCTTCCAGAGCCGCAACAATGTCGTCCACGCCGCCACCTGGGATACAGAATCGCTTTCTGGTCCTGGGTGCCCTGGCGCAGAACTCGGTTAGTTGGCCACGGACCATGGAGTCGCCCACAAGCCGAACTTCTTCCGTTTCCTCTTCCTCGTCAATAGCCAGAATTTTGAAGCGGTTTTGGCATGTTGTCGGGATGACCTTCCTGGTACTGGTACTGGGATGGACATTGTTTCTCACTAACTGAAAGTTGTCCTGGGGGGGAGTGAGAGTAGAGTCATTATTATTATCTGCAACATCTAAGGTAGCTGCTGGTGTGGGTACCGGTACTGTATGCACTGGAATGGCGGTTGACATAGTAGTGGTTTCTTGGGCCGAGGGCACTCCTACGTTGAGTGTGGCAAATTCTTGAAGGGATTCAAGCTTCGTAGTCAGGGCATCGATCTTGCGGTGAGCTGCATTCAATTCATCCGCAATCTTCTCTCGGAGCTGGCAAAATCTACAAATTTGGACATCAGTATCAACAAACATGGTAGGGCCAAATTTACCGGAACAACTCGTGCAGGTTCGTTGCGGCGCCATGACGATATAATCACAATATGCCTGAAAATCACACAAATTTATGTTAGCAAAATGGTACAATTAAAGCCTGAAAATCACAAAAAATGTATGTTAGCAATGTGATACAATTAATTCCTGAAATCACAAAATTTTTTGTTAGCAATATGATAAAATTAATATGCCTCTAAATCACAAAAAATATGTTAGCAATAGAACACAATTTATGCCTGAAAAAAACAAAAAAATATGTTAGCAGTATGACACAGTTAAAGCCTGAAAATCACAAATGGACTAGAAATTTGTTACAAAATTTACTGGAAAAAAAAAGTGGGAGAGGGTTAATGTAGCCTAGTGAAAAAACTGGAAAACAGTATACAGTACAGTAACAAAAAATATTTGTTAGCAATATGGTACAATTAATGCCTGTAAATCACAAAAATAATATGTTAATCACAAAAAGAATATTATGGCTGTAAATCACAAAAAATATGTTAGCAATAGAACACAATTTATGCCTGAAAATATAAAAAAAAAATTGATGTTAGCAGTATGACACAGTTAAAGCCTGAAAATTGTAAATGGACTAGTAATTTGTTACAAAATTTTCTGGGAGAAAAAAAGGGTAGAGGGTTAATTTAGCCTAGTGAGAACACTGGAAAGCAGTATACAGTACAGTAACAAAAAATATTGGTTAGCAATATGGTACAATTAATGCCTGTAAATCACAAAAAGAATATGTTGATCACAAAAAGAATATGTTAGCAATAGAACACAATTTTATGCCTGAAAATAAAAATAAAATTATGTTAGCAGTATGACACTGTTAGGCTAAAGCCTGTATATTAGTTTATACAGTGGTCGACACAATAATAATAATAATGGAGTTAGTAATATCCCTGGCAAGAGTGTGAGAGGCCTATTATGGTGACAAGTATCTGAAATGCGATTAATAAATAGGCTATCAAAAAGTATTACAGTAACTAAATTATTCTAACCCAATATTAAAACTATCTTGACAAATGTTAGTGTGTACGATTTATATAGATAACCAAGATAAAAAAGTTCAACCAAGTACAGTATTGGCTAGACTTTGATATATAAAATACAAGAAGAGGGTTTGTTTATGCGTACACAGGTGGCGCTGGTATCGGCGGCGTCTCTACTAACCTGACAAATAGAATTTTGAAAAACAAACGTTTATCAGTCAAAACTACAGTACAATGTCATGCAAGATAACTACTGGGTGGTTTGCTAAGCACTTAACTACAGTGAGGGCTAAAATATCTACAATAAGTGCTAGAACTTTATAATGTGAAACAAGCAAATAGTTTGTTTACTTTAGAGCGTCGGTCGTCACTAACCGGTACAAATGTAAACAAAAGCAGTCTCGATAAACAAACGTTTATCAGTCAAAAACACAGCAAAATTACATGCAAAGCAACTACAGGGCAGTTAAGCTAGAGCTTAGCTACAGCTCATGCAAACAAATAAGGGGATGAGTAATGGAGTACTCAAGTTATGGTCAGATTTCGAGCAGCGAGAGCGAAGTGCTGTTGGCGCGTCGGGCTCGAGAGGAGAGAGAGAGAGAGAGAGAGAGAGAGAGAGAGAGAGAGAGAGGGGTCACTGTTTTGTGGTTAGGACTTGTTCGAGCTTCCAATCATTAACACTGGCTTTGGTTTAAAGTTTAGGTAACACTTTCGATAAACTTATGAAACAGAATCATCACTGCCCTAACCACTTCCTGTCTCTCTTATCCCCAGTCCGAATTTACACTATTGATGGTTGCATGAGAGTTTCTTCCTCAATAACGTCACTACTAATATCCCGCGATATGCGATTTGTTAAATAGTTAACTTATTATGCTTCTCTGTTTTATTTTTATTTATTTTTTTGATATTTGTTTTACCTGTTCGAGTTTAAGTTCCCATTTCGGTAAAATCGTATACCGGAACCACGGTTTAGAATGTGTCTACGTCAAGGGGGAGGGGTGGTGTTGGTGAGAGGGGGGCCTATGACACTCGTCAAGTGCTAAGCGATTTATGTGTTTTGGTACGGTGGTGGTAGGACGCTCACTTACACTGGCCCTAAACTTTCTTTTGAAATTGTAAGTTCTGTATAAATGCTGGTATTTTATTTTTTTTTTTTTTTTTCATGAGATACAGTTTACATACATGAATCGTGATCTAGCCACTTTTCATTAATATGCGATTTTAACTTTGCACACTGGACTAAAAACCCATCGTTCCCTTGGCACTCCCTTGATTATGCCTGGCATTGGGGAATAACGGTTTTTGTTTTCACACGCTTTTGTTATATCTCCGAAGATATTTATGCCATCAATTCGATTTGACACTACACAGAACCGCGACACTAAGTTTGGTTATGTGGATGATTTTGGTTCAGTTGTATCATCAATATCCCGAGTTATGATACAATAACTTGGACCGCGGCGCCGGCGACCTCTCCCCTCACACCATAATACACTCACGTTATTCTATCTTTTACACTGGCTACCATTATACTATTATATTAAGGGGGCCCACATCGTTGTTTTCTCTTCTTTTCTCTCTTTCTCTGGGTTGTATTCATTCGGCCCCATTCAGCCTACTATTTAAAATGTTTATCCTGATAGAGGTGTCGAGTTCTTCCTGACGAGCGGTATTGAGCCAGCATATTTTATCTAATGTTTTTTGTCAACAGGCTAAATTTTTACATTTTTCGGTAGACAAATTTCTCCGGCGAAGCCGGATTTCTCCATACAATGCTGGCTCGCTATCGCTTGCCAGGAATAAATCGACATCTGGATGAGGATAAACGTCTTAAAACAGTAGGCTGAAAGGGGCCGAATGGATAAAAGCCAGAGAAAGATAGAGAACAAAAGCAGGTGACCCCCTTAACCCATTCCATATAGTGACGTTATTCTGTCTTTTACTCTGGCAACCATTATGCTATTATATTATGGGGGCCCACATCGTTTTTGTTTCTCTCTTTCTCTTGGTTGTATTCATTCGGCCCCATTCAGCCTACTGTTTTAAAACGTTTATCCTGATCCAGGTGTCGAGTTTTTCTGGCGAGCATTAGCGAGCCAGCATATTTTTTGTCAGCAGGCTAAATTTGTACATTTTTCGATAGAAACATTTCTCCGGCGAAGCAGAATTTCTCCATACAATGCTGGCTCGCTTTCGCTCGCCAGGAATAAATCGACACCTGGATGGGGATAAATGTCTTAAAACAGTGGGCTGACAGGGGCTGAATGGAGAAAAAACAGAAAAAGAGAAAAAGACAGAAAACAAAGCAGATGACCTCCCTTAACCCATTCCATATACTGACGCTATCTTTTCTTCCACTATTATACTCGGCTTGGGAGTGACCGCGAGCAACAGGTTTCATTGGCGTTTTGTTTTCCACTCTGAATCCCTGACACCTACTGTATAAAGTTGAGTAATATCGTCCAAAGTTAGCCAATATTAAACTAAGAATATTTGTGTCCTGGTATAGTGAAATGGTTAATATAAGACTTACTTCGTTAAGGCACTATGTTCATGCGTGTTAACTGAACAAATATATGCTAGATGAAAAAACAAAGAGTGTCGTGACATATTTACTTTTTCTCCCTAAAGACTTTTACATGTGTAATTTGTTCACTCCTATGGTTAGGTCAATGTTCATAAATGTTCGAGACGGTAATCAATGTGCAGTCCCCTCCATATATTACCCTCCTCAATAGCTGATAATAACTTAGTTTCCGTTCACAGCAACATCGCAAGCAACCATTAAGGTCAGTGTGAAAACAATGGAGGCGATTCATCCGTGTCCCTCGGCGTCTGGCTAGAGATATATTAATAGTTTGGTGGAGATTAAAATATAGTCCTACAATAAATTGTTTTTTTTAACTGTGAATTAAACAAATCCATGCGACCTTACCCATACAACACTATGTTCAATAAGGAACCTAATCTTGAATGATAACGCTGATAATGAAAAGAACGTGTTTATTTTTTATTTTTTCTATGTGAGTGAAAAAGACAAAAGGCAGAACTGCCGAGTGTCTCCTCCAGAGTTGAAAGAATGACAGGGCCAAAATCAAGGGACGTTCGAGCCAAAATTCCTGGACACACAAAGTTTGAAGCAATAAAAGTCATAGGAAGAGGGAAAGACTGATTCTGGGAGAGAGTTGCAAAGCTCGGCTGTTGAATAGAAGAAAGATTGATAATAACGTTTCACTCTTGGGCTGGAGAGTTGCAGAGTAGGGGTGGGCTTGTGTCGAAAGACGAGTGCTACATGCTCTACGAAGAGGGGGTGGTATACACTGAGAGAGCTCTGAGGATTTCTGATTATTGCAATAGCGATAGAATAGTGAGAGAGATTCAACATTGCGTCAAAAAGAGAGAGACTGCAGAGAATTGGTGAGCGGACGGAGCTATAAAGACGGAAGGCGTTATTTTCTACTTTGTCTAGGAGTGCTGTGTGAGAGGATCCTCCCCACATGTGTGAACAATACTCAGTATATGGATGCACTGTGTCCCTGTACAGAGCAAGAAGCTGCGAAAGGGTAAACAAAAACTGGAGGCGGTTGAGCACACCAAGCATCTGGGAAGCTGTTTTAGCAAGAGAGGTAATATGATCTTTCCAACAGTGATCAGACGAAAAAGAGACACCGAGAATATTAAGAGATGATAAAAGGTTAATTTGTATGTTGTTGAAGAGTAGGTCATAGTAGACAGATGGAGAAATTGAGTTTTGAAAGCATTGAAAGTAACAAGATTTTCTCTGCCCCAATTAGAGATAGTAGAGAGATCAGAAAATAGGTGTTTTATGGCCTTACGTTAGTTTTGGAGTTCCTGCTGTGAATGATGTTGTGGAAGACTAGTTGAATAGTGTAATGTAGAGCCATTAGCATATGAGTAAATGGGGCTGGAGGTGCAGTTGAGAAGATCGTTAATGAATAATAGGGAGAGAATTGGAGATAGGACAGAACCTTGAGGAACACCGGAGTTGATAGGTTGAGGAAGTGAACAGTGGCTGTCCACAACCGCGGCTATGGAATAGCCGGAAAGGAAATTAGAGACAAAGGCACAAATGAAGGGATAGGAACCGTTGGAGGGTAGTTCCGAAATAAGGGATTTGTGCCAGACTCTATTGAAGGTGTGACGCATGTCGAGTATGAGCATGCTGTACAGAACGCCCAGTCATGCCCCACTCTCGCTAGGATCGTCAGGGCAGGAACTTTGGCTGTAGTCTGTGTAGAGTTTTCTAACTTAGTTTATGTGAGCCGTTGTACTATAAGTATTATAAATATGTATTTTGTTTTCATCTGAGTCAACGAGTTCTATTTTATATCATTAGTTATAAGTGTTGTGTGTGGGACTTATTTGTAATGATGAGAGGAGAGAGAGATTACTTAACGGGGGCCAGTGAGTGCGCCATGCGGCAGGTAGGCCTAACTCCCCTCCTTCCTCCTCCCTCCTCCCTCTCAGTGCGTGGGAAATCCTTTGTCGATCCCAGATTGAGAGAGAATATTACGTAACGATTGCTAGTGGGCGGTCCTTAGTAGTTGGCGTTATGCTCACTAGAGGGCCGAGTATAAAAAGGGAGGTCTCGCCGCATTTTTCTCAGAACTCATAAGGCAGAGCGACTTCTCATATCCCTTGCAACTATATATATTCTTCCGACTGATGTGAACTTTCCCTACTCTCTGTACCGCCTACCTTCTTCTTTTCCCGAACCCTTTTTTAACCTCAATGACCCCTTTGGTGCAGATTTAGTCAGCCAAAGTATTGTCGCTTGAGTTCTCACGAGATATATGCCTATTAGATAGCCTATTTTGGAAGGGATAACTAGAATAGGATTGATTAATGTTTGTTGCACTCGTATATGCATTTCCCTGTGTATGATTATTCATGTTCCTGTTTTCTGCTGATCTAGGTGATGCTAGACTGGGATAGGGCTACTAGAGTTGTGATTCCCGATGTGTATTAGGTTTTGTTGAACCTGTACAATCGCAACGGAGACTTGGAAAGCCTAGGTGGTCTTTCTGACTGTGTACCTTGTGAGTTTAGCACTGTGTTGCGAGTGAGGGCTTTTTCCTCTGCCACCCAGCACTGTGCTAACTCGTTTGCTTGACTTTGAGAGGATCGCCAGGAGAGAACCAGATACTAGTGATCTGGATCTCTCAAGAGAGCATCCCGTCAATTACCGTAATTTGGCCGCACAGTCTTAAGGACCTCGCTAGGCTACGAGCCGCTTGCTCAGCCATTGTTTCCTAGCCTACTACATCCCAGCTAGACTTTGCTCGGTCAGCAGATACAGCATAGTATTGAAGCTTTCCTTATGTATGTTATTGTTTATGCACTATTGATTTCATGTGTGGCACGCATAAGCTACTTTAGAGATTAGTGGCCCCCGAGCACAATCCTAGTAGGCTATTGCCTGTGCATTGTCGGAGTACTTCTTTTATATGTTTGCCATTTACTACTGTCTATTCTTATAATTCTTCTTATGTCAATTTAAAGCCTTTAATATTACTTAATTGCCAGTGTGTTGCTTATTGAATTGCTGTTCAAAATCCGATACTTACTTCTTACGAGTATCCGAGAAGCATCTAACTTTATCAGAAGATTCCTTGCTCGATGCTCGAGGACTATTGTTTAACGTAACGTAATAGTGCCGATCCGAAATAGAGGGTGGAGGACTTCTTAAGTTCTTAGTCAAGGGTGGATTACTTCGGCTTCGGCCAACACTATTCTTTGGTGTTGTTGTATTTACTTCTTTGTTTGATTGTTGACCAGACTAGATAACTCCCGTCTCTTTATTAGTCTGTTGTGAAACGCTAGTACCGAGTTCTTGTATACCCCGTTATAGCAGATAGAACTCTGGAGGGTATTGGTGTTTTTTGTTCGGCTGGCAGTACTCTGGGGTTGGGATCGTGTGTTTCCGTTGTGGCAGCGAGCCATACTCGAGTCCTGTTTGAGAGCCCTAGTGTACCTGAGTGCCCGGTCGTAACAAAGGCCTTCGATATGTCTAGCGCAACAGAAAAAGTTTCACTGAAGTCCCGAATGGAGGATGACCAAGAGTTAGTAAGACTAAAAAGAAGATCACCAGTAGAGCCCTTAAAGGCCGGTTCACACAAACAAAAATTGTTTTCCAATTCTCTCCCCCGGTCCTTCCAGGACGGGGAGAGTTGCTGTAAAATTCCCGGCGAAACTAAAAAAAGTGTTCACACGGGAGAGCCAAGTCAAAGGTAGGGATTGTGGACGGAGAATTGCCAAGCAGAAAGCACATGTATAAATTTACATAGTGATATGAGTGCATATTTGGACCACTCATGTGTGTAGAGGGTCTCAGGGGTGCAGGGTGATGGTTATAATGAGCAGGGGTGAGATAAATACACGAGGTAGCTCTAGTTGTTCCACCCCACGCCTTCTTCAATGGTCAGTCCCGCAGCCCAACCGTGTTTAAAGATAGCCTTCACACCATATTTGACATGTCGTTCGTAGCTCAGTCGGTACGGGCTAGATCTCGTGAACAGGAAAACACGCGTTCGATCCTCCTCGGATCTGAAGTATTTTATATTTGTATTTTGTTATTTTTGTTATATATAATTATATTAGGTTAGTTAAGTTATGTTAATCTAACAAAATATTATAATCAGACAAGAACAAAAAGCAAAGTCGTCATGATGGGAGCAATTAAAAGAAAACGGACGATGGCAAGCTATAGTAAAATATTATATTATATTCTAGTGGCTATTGTACCAACTCACAAGATCGTATGCGTTTTGTAATGTCAGACATACTTATGAATAAACTTAAGATAAACCTAATGCGTCTGTTGGTGCTTGGGATATAGTGGTATACACGACTGGTTTATGTTAGGTTAGTGAGATTGCCTCCCTATTTGTTTTGTTATTATCAAGTGAATGAGTTGACCGACTTGTATCCTTCTTTTCATATTTCTGTAATTATTATCTTTACCTCTTCTTTCTTCTTATCATCTCAGAATAGTATCATATATCTTCTTCGTATAATTATGACCTGCTTAATAGTTTTTGTGTCTTGAAGTGGAATGGTATGAATGTAAACAAACACGCATTACTCAACGTCTTTTGATTTTCGTGTGGTACGAAAGGTGGCCAAAAAGGCGGCCAAGTCATTGTATCGGATATATACGCAGTGAACAGAGGGCTGTGAATGTCCAAAAAATCAACCAGTTGGTTTCCTAAATTCCCCAGTGAAATATGACACCCCGGCGAGGTTTTCCTCCCAATTGTCAGCCCTCAAGGGACTAAGGACAAAAACTTGTTTGTGTGAACCGGCCTTAAGGAAGCCATACTGGCGGTCTGAGAGTAGGTTATGGGAATATCAATGCTCAAGATATTTTTAAGTAAGAATAGTTTAAAAAACCTTAGAGATGCAAGAAATTAGAGCAATTGGACAATAGTTGGAGGGTTGAGAGCGGTCACCCTTCTTTGGGACAGGTTGAATGAGAGCAAACTTCCAGCAAGAAGGGAGGACGTTAGAGGAGAGACAGATACGAAAGAGTTTGCCTATGCAGGGGGTCAGCACGGAAGCACAGTTTTTAAGTACAACAGGAGGAACACCGTCCGGACCGTCTCTCAATAATTTGAATATAAATGTAGTGTTCAATTAT
This sequence comes from Lithodes maja, assembly GCA_037953745.1. Lineage (NCBI taxonomy): Eukaryota > Metazoa > Arthropoda > Malacostraca > Decapoda > Lithodidae > Lithodes > Lithodes maja. Next base: position 55,367 of record JBAKBP010005263.1, read on the forward strand.
GAAAACTCTGTCAAGTCTACTTTGATCAACAAAAAAAAACTAAAAATGATGCAGGTGGTGTATATTTAATTCCGTGTAAAGGATGTAATGACATATACATAGGACAAACTGGAAACAAATTAGAGGTGAGAGTTAAACAACACCAACAATCAGTAAGGTCAGCTCAAGAATCTAATGGTATTTTTAAACATAAACAAAGACAAAACCATCATGTAAATTGGGATGAGGCTAAGATGATCTACTGGTCAAGCTGCTATTATGAAAGACTATTTGCCGAGTCCGCCTTGATCAGAGAATTTAGAAACACTATGAATCTAAATGATGGCCCTTACAATATGGATAACATCCTGCTTAATCTCCTCAATGAAAATGATAAAATAAAAAGAGCCAGAAATAGATGTCCAGACCGTCCAGAATGAAACGGCTAGTAGTTTGACATCTGACCCTTTTGGTGAGGTCAATCCTCATAGTATTAGATAGTTAGGTATCTAATTAATACTGTACACATGAGGTATGATCACTATGTATTTTCCTTTTTTTATAATAATTATTGTATATATATATATGTTTATGTATTTATATATAAAGTAGTACAAAGGAAATCAAGCAACAACAGATCTAGTGACCCTTCTAGGCTGCTTGTCCTCCAAAACACTGAGGATCAAGTGTCCAAACAGTGGTTTAGAGTGAGTAAGGGAACATTGGAAAGGGAACTACTGCCCTGCCACTAACGTGGCAGGACTAGGAAGTTAGTAGGGGACATTATGGGTTAGTAACTGAGGGGAGGATAAAGTTATTCATTTACAAACGCAGTCAGTCGCGGGTTTGATGAGAGATATTTGTCTAGGCGGAATTTAAATGAATCAACGGTGCTGCAGTCTATAACGTCTCGGGGAAGCCCATTCCACAAGTTGACAACTCGATTGAAGAAGAAATTCTTAGATTCGTGCGAGTTAAAAGATTTACCAATAATTTTGCAACCGTTTCCCCCGCGTGTAATTAGATTGGTTGATAGTGAAGTACTTACTACAGTTCATATTGTCGATGCCTTTGATGATTTTGAACACTTTAATTAAGTCGCCTCTTAATCTGCGCTGGGTTAAAGGAAATAGATTTAATTCTCTAAGACGCTCTTCGTATGGTTTGTTCTTTAGGCTAGGTATCATTTTGGTAACTCTACGTTGAACTCGTTCTAGCTTGTTTATATCTTTTTGGTAATAAGGGCACCAGGATTGAACGCAGTATTCCAGAAGAGGGCAGACTAAGGAATTGTAAAGGGTTAGGATAACTTCTTTGGATTTATGCTCAAATGACCTGCCTATAAAGCCAATTATTTTGTTTGCCTTCTTAACAACTTCTGAACATTGTTGACTCGGTTTTAGGTTACTCGATATTGTTACTCCCAGATAAGTTTCTCTGTTTACATTCTTAAGCGGAGTGCCATTCATAGAATAGTTTGCTTTCTCATTTAGGTATCCGACATGTAGTACTTTACATTTATCCGCATTGAAACTCATTTGCCAAATTTGGGCCCAACATGACAATTTATCTAGATTGTGTTGCATATCGTCAACTTGTTCTTTTGAGAGTACGCTATTTGCAAATTTTTGTATCGTCAGCAAATTTTGAGATTGTGCAGGTGAGACCCTCATCTATGTCGTTGATGTAAATTAGAAAGAGAATTGGTCCTAGTACCGATCCCTGGGGTACCCCGCTACTTACATTGGTCCAATTTAGATGCCTTACCGTTTATGACTACCCTTTGCTTTCTGTTGCTGAGCCAATTTTCTATCCATTTCAACACACCGTCTTGTATTCCATGCGCTATTTTAGTTTTAGCAGTAAACGTTTGTGGGGAACTTTGTCAAAGGCCTTTTGAAAATCAAGGTATATAATATCTACAGCTTTACTCTCATCGTAGAGGTTGAGGATATCGTGGAAGAAGTCTAAGAGGTTGTTAAACAGGAACGTTTTTACGAAAGCCGTGTTGAGTATCTTTAAGTATATTTTCCTCTAAGTGATTTACGAGTCTGTCTCGTATGACCGTGTGTGTATGTAGGTGTGTGTATGTATATGTGTGTTTATGTTATATACTGCTTAGTTGTGAAGGGGATATGCCAGGTGTGGGCCATTCGGCTTTCTACAGACTCCTTTATTCCTTATGTTGATCTGACAATTATGGGAAGGTCAGTCCCCAGGGTCCATAGTATTAGTGAGTTGGGCCTATAATTCGGCCTTATAATTAGGGTTGGGTGTGGGAAGGATCATCCTTGTGTGGACTAATCGGCTTTCTGTAGACTCCCATTTTGCTTGTGTTCTTATATATATGGAATTTTATTTTTTAATGTATGTAATGTATGCGTGTATATGTATGTATATGTGTATGCATATGTAATATGTATATCTATATGTATTTCTTCATATTTACATAAGCTAGATCAATGTTTGAAAGGAATCTGCAAGTCCATTGATTTATATCAAATTGTATATATGATTAGATTGTAGTGTTAGGCATATTTCAGTGCATATGCATATCTGTATAAGTATAATATAATGTGTAAGAAATTTATATATATACTGTATATTATACAGTATATATATATATATATATATATATATATATATATATATATATATATAATATATATATATATTATATATATATATACACAGTTTCAAGACAGCATTAGCAGTTTTGTTACACTCCTAGAGATGAACATGAGAATCCTGTTTGCCTTTTTTACGAATGCTTATGCATTGTTTCCTACACTTCAGTTCAATCCTAACAAACACACACCAAGATCTTTCTCACAGTCTGAAATTTGTAATTCCATATTCTCTATTATCTATTTTGCATTTGTATTGACCGTCCTTTTCTTTTAATACTTTGCATTTATCAAATGTTAAATGTCACATGCCAATTTACCAACCATTCAAGTAAAGTATCTAGATTTCTTCCGAGGTACTCTATATCACTATCCAAACCTACTTGTCTCCCCAATCTGGTATCGTCTACGAAGACGATATAATATATATATATATATATATATATATATATATATATTATATATATATATACATATACTGGTATATATATATATATATATATATATATATATATATATATATATATATATATACATATACTGTATATATATATATAATATATATATATATATAATAATAAATATATATATATATATATATATATATATATATATATATACCGTATATATATATATATATATATATATATATATATAAAGAGAGAGAGAGAGAGGAGAGAGAAGAGAGAGAGAGAGAGAGAGAGATACATATATATATATAGATAGATAGATAGATATGGTTTGTGATGGTCATAGCATTAGTGGTCATAGCGCTGGTGATCATGTAATGTGTGTAGAGTCAAAATCATTATTTTCCTCTGGTCGGGTTCGTGTGTGATCCTCGGAAGGTATTAAGACATGGTGGGAAATGAATTGATCCAGATGAAATTATCTAGGTGGTCAGGAAAGTTATCAGTATTTCATTAGCAATTTTCCAATTATTGATGTCAGCCCAATGGAACGTATAATTTGACGAAACTAGGCTTATTATTTTCTTAAAGAATCGGAACGACATTTGCAAGCTTCCACTATATTACAGTATATCTAAATTATATGTATATATGAGTTACGGATGGTTATTATAATGTAACTGGGTGGTGTTGTTCGAGCTTTTGAAGGGAGAGGACGTATGGATTTTTCTCTCCGTGGTGAACAGCAAGTTAGTGAGGGAAGGGGTGGTGGTGATGGAATTGTGAAATATACAACAGGGTGAGTGGGAAAATTACGGTGATTTGATATTGGGTGAAACTCTGGAGGTCTATCTAACCAAAATCAAACAACATGTGAAAGAAGAGACGGATAAATTGAAGAGTGCTGTTGCCAGGCAGCGAGGGAGGCGTAAGGACGAGGGGCAAGCCGATGCCAGGCAAAATACACCTCCACCTTTGACTGTCTCCAGCCAACCACCACTCACCCTAGGGTGTGGCCCCCCCCCCCTTCCCCACCAACATCCCATCTGTCATCGCGCCAGTGCATGGAGAAGCTGGTCGCGTGAAAGTGGACCGAAATATTCTGCATGGCGCTAATGCTGAGAGGACGACTGCAGCAGGGGGAAGTATGCAGGAGAGAGACAGCGAAGTACAGCAGAGGCGAAAAGCCGGAGTAAGGGAATAGAGGAAGGAGCCATAAACCTCGCTGACCACAACACTCCCCCCCCCCCCCTCTCTCTACCTCTCCTCCCCTCGCTTAAAGTAATATACCTGACAGTATAAAAGCAAAACAAAAGTGTATTTAAGTATGGTTCTTATCTAAATCCATGGGGGAGATTTGTATTGAAAACAAAATGTCAGTGGTAGTTTTTGATGCAATGCAGCATAAAAATAAATGTGTGTTTATGTAAGAGTAGTAGTAGCTACTGTATAGTAGAGAGAGAGACACACAGTGACAACAAGTAGTCAACCCTCCCCCCTCCTTCCCCCCCCCCATCCTTACCCACACATTCACTTCCCTCTCCTCTCCTTCCCTCTTCCCTCCTTTCCTCTTCCTTCCACTTTTCTCAATGTCCCTCATGCTAATAATTTACATGAGTAACATGATGTAATATTTTGTACATATTTTTGACTTGAAAATAATAAAATCTTAAGACATAATTGGCTGGTTTCCATTTAAAGTTAGGCATATTTAGAATGTAAAGCGGCTCAAATTGCCAAGGTTTCTTTAGCTTTGTATAGAGTCATTTAGCTTTGAGGAAACAGGCCGATTATATTAGGTATGGTTATATATGATTTATGGCCGAGTCAGGAAATCAGACTTGAAGTGGTATATTTCATGTGAGAGTTATCTCTAACGAACTAGTAACTAAGTATACTATTTAAAATAAGGTATAATTCGCTGATATATTATGTGCATACTGATAACCAAGACCTTTCTCTCAAACTAATAGTAGATTTCTAACATCCTTCTTTAATCCTTAGCACTATTGTGACACTTGTCTTTTTAATCATTTTACTCTCTTAATTAGTGTATTTCCTTTGTCACTACAATAATCGTTTTGTATTATATATATATATATATATATATATATATATATATATATATATATACTGTATATATATATATATATATATATATATATATATATATATATATATACCGGTATATATATATATTTTTTTTTCCTTGTTTATTCTTTGTGCGTATTTGTAAACACTACTTTTATTTTACTTTATTTTTCTATTTTCTTTTGCACCCACTGTCTTGTAAAATAGCCTGATCTTCTGTAGCCTTGCATCATACTAGGTGAGTTAAATAACTTATCTTACTCTTTCTATCTCTAACGCTACTCATAGGATGTTTACATTTTCACCTTTATCGGGCAGAGGCTCGTCCCTTAGGAAGAAATAATAGATAGACTCAGTATTAGGGAATAGGTAGGAAATTATGATAATAAGACAAGATGATATTAACTCGGTCCCAGTCGAGGAATAATCCTGATGACAGACAAAACGCAGTGAGAGATGCAGTACAAATGAACCGTGAAACAGACAATGAAGTTAATGGAGATGTACAAGCAAACCCTGTTAGAGAAAATGCAGAAAATAACAATCAACAACTGCAGCCCGCAGAAGAAAACGCAGGAATCAATAATTCGCGACAACAGAGGTGTGGAACAAAATAATGAAAATAGTGTAGGCCTAAACGAAGATAATGAGAGAGAAATAATCGAAAATCGTGAACAGAACGAACGACCTCGTAACGTAAACATGAATGGTGGAGAATGGATGGGACATTCTGGTGACCGACTCACAACATTAGTGAATGAAATCTATACAGAAGTGATACAACGGCAACATAATAAGTTTGAACTACCGATTTGTGAAGCTGCAAAAGACATGCTGGGGGAACTCAGACGTATGATCCTAAAGTATGTTCAGGATGCCCCTTTGGCACACGTGGCAATCAAGATAGCTTCTTTCATTCCTCAGTTGTTCCTTCAAAGAAAAAGACCAAAGCGAAAACTGAATGAGAACATTAAAGCGCTGAAACAGAGAATGGAGTGGTGGAAAAATGGGGAGTTAGACAAAATTCTTAGCCAAGTACGAGCAATCCAGCAAAGACTGAAAACAAAACAACGAAGAAAGAGGAAGCCAGATGATATAGCACGATCAGTGGGAAATAGCATGAGGATTGGTAAAGTGGCACAGGCAGTCAGAATGGTCACTGGGGAAGCCTCAAGTGGGGTGCACGAAGTGAATCGACGCATCTTGGACCAGCTGAAGGAGAAACACCCAGAAGCAAAACCAGCAAGTGATGAGGCCAAACTAGACGGGGAATATGTTCCTCCAGACCCGGTGATATATGAGAATATAACTGGAGACCTCATATGGAGAAAGGCGCTGAAAACACAGGGAGGAGCAGGTCCATCAGGAGTAGATGCTAAGACTTGGAGGATCTTCCTAAGTCAAAACAAGTTTGGTTCAGCCGCGGGTGACCTTTGTGAAGCAATAGCAATGCTGGCAAAGAAACTTGCATCATCACCATGCGTGAACATAGAAGCTCTGACAGCATGTCGCCTGATACCTTTAAATAAGAATCCAGGAGTTAGACCAGTAGGCGTTGGGGAAGTTCTTAGAAGGATTATAGGAAAAGCAATCATGTCTGTATTTGGAAAAGATGTACAAAGAGCAGTGGGCTTACAAGTATGTGCAGGACAGCAAGCCAGAGGAGAAGCAGCAATACATGCAATGGGGAAGGTGTATCATGAGGAAGATTGTGAAGCGGTACTGCTAGTGGATGCAACAAATGCCTTTAACACCATTAATAGGGAGGCAGCTATTCACAACATCAAGATCAAATGCCCGAGCATCGCAAAGTACATAGAAAATACTTATAAGGAGCCAGCTAAGCTGTATATAGTTGGAAGCACAAAGAAGGAAGAAATGAAAATTCTCAAATCAAATGAAGGAACAACGCAAGGAGATCCAGTGGCAATGGCAATGTACGCACTGGCACTATCAATTCTGCAGCAGAAAATAAAACATGAGGTAACCCGAGTGAAACAAGTGGCGTATGCAGATGACCTCACAGGTGCAGGAAAAATAGGGAATCTCAAAGAATGGTGGCGGAGAGTACAATCGGTAGGCGAAGTCATTGGGTACCATCCGAATGCTAGTAAATCTGTACTAATAGTGAAAGAAAACTAGTATGAAGAAGCGGTGCGGACTTTTGATGGGACAGGAGTGAAGATTACAAAGGAGGGTCAACGCCATTTGGGAGCAGTAATAGGCACAGAAGAATGCAAGAGAGACTATGTGCGAATAAAGGTAGCGGAGTGGGTAAAGGATGAAAACCCTTGCAGACATTGCGAAATCTGAACCACATGCTGCATATACTGCCTTCACATATGGTGTTAAGCACAGATGGACCTTTCTTATGAGAACAGTGCCTGGCATTAGACAGATGCTCCAACCGCTTGAAGAAGCAATCAGAGGAACATTCATACCGGCCTTAACAGAGATGGAAGGCGTCACGCAAGAGCTAAGAGATCTATTAGCTCTTCCGCCAAGGTTCGGAGGTATGGGGATCATAAACCCAGTGGAGGCGGCACTACATGAGTACCAAAATTCCCTTAAATTTACTAAGTCTCTGACAGAAAAAATACGGGAGCAAAATGAAAATGATGAGGTGGACGAAGAGGAACAACGAAATGCAAGACAGGAAATTATAAAGAGCAGAGAAGAGAGACAGAAACATAGCCTAGAACAAATTAAGACCAGATGTAGGGAAGAACTGAAAATGAGAGTTGAGATGGCACAAGACACGGGGGCTTCAAATTGGCTCACATCATTACCAATAAAGGAGAAACGCTTCAGCTTAAATAAACAAGAATTCAATGATGCCGTAGCCTTGAGGTATGGGTTGCCAGTTTCGAACCTGCCGCTGAAATGTGCATGTGGTGAAATAAACAACTCGGACCACTGTATGATTTGTAAGAAAGGAGGATTCATCTGTATCCGGCATGATGAAGTACGAGACATCACTGCACAAATGCTGGACGAGGTATGCCATGATGTCAGAATCGAACCGGAACTTCTGCCTATGGACGGACAGCGCTTGGCCCACAATACTGCAAATACTTCAAATGAAGCAAGAGTGGACGTAAGTGCTCGAGGTTTTTGGACGAGGGGACAACGGGCTTTTTTCGACATCAGAATCTTCAACCCAAGAGCACAAACATATCGTGAGCGAGGACACAAGGCGGCATACTTGAGAAACGAAAGTGAGAAAAAACGCGCTTATGAAGAAAGAATTTTGAACAGGGATCAAGGAAGCTTTACTCCTCTGGTCTTCTCATCGTCGGGAGGTATGGGACCTTCTGCAAGTGTCTTCTATGCCAGATTTGCTGAACAAATATCAGAGAAAAAGCGCCAGCATAGAAGCCAAGTCATAACTTGGATGAGATGCCGGCTCTCTTTCTCTCTTCTCAGGTCTGCACTCCTATGTCTCAGGGTACAAGGTCCTCCCCGCTACAGAGGACAAGAGTGAGAGACTTGGACTTTGAAATGGTCGTGGCGGAGGGACAAATTGGGGAACAACTAGGTTGATTGTAGGGAGGTACTGGTACAATAAGATAAACTACAATGTAACTAGAATAAGATAGATTGTACACCACTTTGTAACTGTCACCTTAATGAAAAAAAAAATATATATATATATATAATGCAACTAGTACCAATTTTTTGTAGTATTTGATATTAGAGTAAAATCAATTTGATGTTTGTAAGTGACAAGAATATTCTCTTTTTATAGTTATGAGGGTTTTTATGAGATTAAAATATTATTGAAGATTTTCCTTGCTTTTGCCATTTTCGAGCAATGCATTTTAGTTCGTCTCACTAGCTAACAAAAATCGCCTTCCCAGATTTCCTTCAAACTATAAAATGCCTACCATGACCCCCTACAAGTTAGATGTGTATACTGTATATATCGGAAAAGAAAATGTCTCGCCCGAAGGCAGGTTTCTTGTAAGTTACAAGTTTGTTATGGCTCATCTAAGTACATAGCGCGGTTGGGAATATGAACATGATAGATTAATGTCCAGTATTCGAGAATGGATAATAAGTCGTAAGCGTGTGCATAAACCTTTAACCGTCCTGGTGGTGTAATGGTTAAGGTGGCAAAAATCTGTGTGTGATAACCCGGGTTCGAATCCTGGCGGATCATCTATCTATCTATCTATCTATTGCCTGACGCCGTGATCCCCGAAGGGGTGGCCACGAACGAACCGCCCCCATGCACCTCTGTCCCCAGTCAGTCGACGCCCCTCCCTCCAACCAGCACCGCCTTCGTTCATGTACTTCCTCACTCCATCCTTCCACCTCTCATTCGGTCTACCTCTCCCTCTCTGTCCCTCCACCTCGCTCTCGTACACCCTCTTAGTCATTCTCTCGCTTTCCATACGTTCCATATGGCCGAACCATCTCAAGTTGTTCCTTTTCACACTTTCCAGCACATCTACCTCCACACCACACCTCCTTCTTACTTCCTCATTAGTCTGTCTATCCCTCCATGTAACTCCGCTTGCACTCCTTAAGTAATTCATTTCCACTGCTCTCACTCTTGGTCTGAGTCTCTCAACCAACGTCCATGCTTCGCTTCCGTAAGTCAGTGTCGGGATTACCACACTATCATGCAAGGACTTCTTCACTTCCATACTGACCACCCTATTTCTTGTTACTGATTTTAGCGTTCCTACAACCCTCTTACCCTGTATAGTACCCTCTCCCGCACTTCTTCATCCATAGTCCCATCTTTACTCAACACACTGCCCAGATACTTAAAAGAGTTGACGATCTCCATAGCCTGACCGTTCAGCTTCACCCCACACTCTGTGACTTCACCCCTTTCTCGCTACCGCCAGACGCTGCAGACGCTCTGTCAACGCTCTCACGATATCGATCATAATTTGAGTATTAACTACTCATCCTCTTCATTCTTGTGCATGAAAGGTGGTTAAGAGCACGTTTAACCATCCTGTAGTTTAGCAAGTAACACTGCACGATATTTCGCTGTGTATTGACTGATAAACTTTGTGTTTATCACAAGACTCCTGCTCGGACAGGGCGCCACTAGCGCCATCTGTTGTTTTGTTTTGTTTGTAAACAAACGCTCTCTTCTTAGTTGATATAAAATCGTAGCCCCTAATTTTACCCATTACCTACTGTAGTAAGTATCAATTTAACTGCCTTGTATGTAAGTAAAGCTTTGCATATTAATTTGCTAATAAACAATATTGTGTACTAACTAACCTGCCTACAGGAACGAACGCCGACGCCATTTTGTAAACAAACTTTTTTGGGGGGATTATACATATTAAATTCCATCCAATTTTGTAGTAAATTTAAGTGCATTAATTTATCTTTTCCCCCTAGATATATTCTTGACTTTTTCTCCTCAGAGTGATTTTACTTTAAGCTAAGGGTGGTATTTGTACAAACTAACCTAGCCTAACCCAACCTGCCAAGCTTTTAACCTAATCTAAACCTAGCCTAGCCTATAGCCAGCCAATCTGTTGTTCTTATTAACTCTAGTAGATATTGTATTTAGTATCCTACTGTAGCTATATATATCTGTAATTTTAGTTGTTGCTTGCACGATCTTGTAGTAACCTTGGACTGATACATTTTGTTTTGTTTTATCTAAAAAGAGTAGGCTACAGTGACACCAGGGCCATCTGTTGATACAGTATATTAACCCCTTGTGTGCGGTCACACTTTATTTTTATATAATCTCTATTTGGTGAATTGTATATTTAGTTACATATTCTGTTATATATATATATTTGTTTAAGGTTAGGTTATCACACCTGGTAGCCTATTTCTGCGTATTTCAATTTTATTATGTTCGGTTAGGCTATTCAACGCTGGTAGCCTATTGGTGCGTATTTAAAAAAAAAATTAAACATTTGGTTAGGCTATCGCCCCTGGAAGCCTAATTCTGCGTATCTCAAATTTTTTGTTTTCGGTTAGGCTATCACCCCTGATAACCTATTGTGTATTTCAACATGTTTTCGGTTGAAGTGATTGAAGTGTTTCTAAAGTGAGTGAAGTATTTTAAAGTGAGTTAAGTGTTTTAAAGTGAGTGAAGTGATCTGAAGAAACTTACTGTTACCATGCCTCGCACTTGTACGAACTGTGCCAGTAGGTTTGGTGAGTCCATGTTTGTTACTGTCGATCTTCAAGTCTGCCGTCTCTGCCAGCAACAAGAGAATTTGACAGTGAAATTAGATGAAGCCTACAACAAGATCAACGTCCTCACCATGAAGCTGGAATCACTCCAAGAGTTTGTAACACTCAACGTTGGAGTACCACAAACTTCAATTGTCACCGCAACTCCAGCAGCCACCAACAATTCAACGCCTGTAGTAGCCATTTCATCTGATGGTTCCGATACTCAAGAAACAAATAGTAACTCTCTTCCCCCTCAAGACAACTTCCATGTTGTTAGGAACAACGTTTGCCCCAAGACCAGGAAACCCATACCGATTACCGAGTGTCAAAACCGCTTCCAGATACTCGCAGACTCAGATGACGAAGCGGAAATAGAAGAAGTCCGGCTCGTGGGAGACTCGATGATACGTGGTCAGCTCACAGAGTTTTGCGCCAGAGCACCTAAGACCAGGAATCGTTTTTGTATCCCCTGGTGGTGGTGTGGACGACGTAGTTGCTGCAGTTGACGAAGTATCTAAGCTGGCCCCTGCTAATACAATGTAAGTCATCCACGTTGGATCCAACGATGTACAGCGAACCCGGTCGGAAGATTTGCTTTTAAAGTACCAGCAGCTGATCAAGTCGTTTAAGGAGAAGTCATCAAGGATAATCGTCTCAGGAATCGTCCCCCGGCTTGGTGTAGAGAGCCGATTTTACAACATAGCCACCAGCACAAATCGTTGTCTAGCAAACCTCTGCAGGAAGGAAAATGTGGGATTCGTCGACACCTGGGACAATTTCTACTACGATGACTATTTGTTTTCGGACGATGGAGTTCATCTGAACCAGGTGGGAGCAGCACGTTTTGGGCGTCTTCTGAACGATGCGGTGAAGGATTTTCGGAGAAGAAATCGACTCAGCACAGGACAACCAGGAAGGAGGACCGAAGACAGCGAGGGCGGCAACCTGCGAAGGAATTAAATGCTAATCTGTCAAGAACCGCGAATTTGGATAAAGCTCCACCAACACGTCCCAAATTCAAAACCGCCAGGGATAACGACCGAGGACCGATGTCAGCCATGAATGTAAATGTAGATCCGATCAGAACCAAAAATTTGATTAAAGAACGTTCTGTGAGTTCTAAAACCGCAACTTTAAAGGTTTTCTATGCAAACGCTCGTAGCATACGCAATAAATTTTCAGATTTAGAGGAACTAGTGTTTACTGAAAATTATGATGTGATTGGTATAACAGAATCTTGGCTCAATACAGTAGGTAGAGACTTTTTAGCAGAGTATTCACTTCCCGGTTATGTAATGTTTGAGAAAAGCCGAATAAATAAAAATGGAGGTGGCGTTTTATTTTATATCAAAGAAAGTCTTAACCCGACCCTCTTGTCAAAACCTCAAATTGTGAACATCGACACATCTTTTGTGCTAATAAAGAATAATAAAGGTACAAAATGAATACTTGCATTAATATACAGACCTCCAGCTCAATCAGTGCAAACTGACCGAGAAATTTATGAACAAATTGCAGATGTAAGAAACTCACAAGATACCGTATTTTTTGGCGACTTTAATTTACCTGTGACCAAGTGGGGCGATACTCTTACTTCACACTCCGGACATGACTTGTATACGAACTTGCAAGAGAGTTTGCTTTATCAATTTGTTCGAACACCGACCCGTGGTAATAACGTTCTTGACATTGTACTTGCAACAAAAGAAGAATTAATAGAGAATTTGAATGTTGGTGATGAATTCAGTAACAGCGACCATCGTACGATAACTTTCACTTTAAACTTTACTAGTAACGAACCAAATAGTAGCATCGAAAAAGTCTCTAATTTCAAGAAAGCAAACTTTCATAAACTTAGAGCTATATTTAAAGAAACTGACTGGAGCTTTTTAATTAACAATAACGACATAAATACATCTTGGAAGTTATTCGAAACCACTTACCTAAAAGCAGTGCAAGACTGCATACCATCGAAAATACGGCGTCCAGGCCATAATAATAAGCCCAAATGGTGGAATAAAGATATTTCAAACTGCCTGCTTGCTAAAAAATTTGCTAATGATAGATTAAAATCCTCACATAATGACGAAGAACGGGTGAAATTTGTAGAGCAACGACGCAAAGCCAAAAAGTTAATTAAGCAAAGTAAAAAGACCCTAGAGTTACATATTGCGAATCAAAGTAAAACAAACTCGAAAGAATTCTATAGTTATATCAGAAAGAAAAAAGTAGTTACTTCAACTGTTGGACCGTTAGTCGATGAAAATGGAGAATACACCAAAGACGAAGTACAAATGAGTAATGCCCTCAATACCTTCTTTGCATCAGTTTTTACAACAGAAGACCTCAGTGATATCCCTACACCATCGCCGATTCAGATTGATAATTCAGATGTTCTAAGCAATATCACCATTACAGAGAGAGAATTATTGAATTGTTTAGATAAACTCAAGGTAAATAAAACGCCTGGACCTGATACAATCTCGCCTAGAGTTCTAAAGGAAGCTAAGGATGAGCTCTCCAAACCACTGACATTACTATTCAATAAATCCTTGCAGTCTGGAACTATGCCTGATCAGTGGAAGATAGCCAACGTAACACCGATATTCAAAAAAGGCAGCAAATCCCTACCCAGTAACTATCGTCCAATTAGCTTAACCTCAGTTTTATGTAAAATGCTAGAAACGGTCATAAGAGACAGACTCGTAAATCACTTAGAGGAAAATAACATACTTAAAGACACTCAACACGGATTTCGTAAAAAACCTTCCTGTTTAACAAACCTCTTAGACTTCTTCCACGATATCCTCAACCTCTACGATGAGAGTAAAGCTGTAGATATTATATACCTTGATTTTCAAAAGGCCTTTGACAAAGTTCCCCACAAACGTTTACTGCTAAAACTAAAAGCGCATGGAATACAAGACGGTGTGTTGAAATGGATAGAAAATTGGCTCAGCGACAGAAAGCAAAGAGTAGTCATAAACGGTAAGGCATCTAAATGGACCAATGTAAGTAGCGGGGTACCCCAGGGATCGGTACTAGGACCAATTCTCTTTCTAATTTACATCAACGACATAGATGAGGGTCTCACCTGTACAATCTCAAAATTTGCTGACGATACCAAAAATTGCAAATAGCGTACTCTCAAAAGATCAAGTTGACGATATGCAACACAATCTAGATAAATTGTCACATTGGGCCCAAATTTGGCAAATGAGTTTCAATGCGGATAAATGTAAAGTACTACATATCGGATACCTAAATGAGAAAGCAAACTATTCGATGAATGGCACTCAGCTTAAGAATGTAAACAGAGAAACCGATCTGGGAGTAACAATATCGAGTAACCTAAAACCGAGTCAACAATGTTCAGAAGTTGTTAAGAAGGCAAACAAAATAATTGGCTTTATAGGCAGATCATTTGAGCATAAATCCAAAGACGTAATCCTAACCCTTTACAATTCCTTAGTCCGCCCTCTTCTGGAATACTGCGTTCAATGCTGGTGCCCTTATTACCAAAAAGACATAAACAAGCTAGAACGAGTTCAACGTAGAGTTACCAAAATGATACCTAGCCTAAAGAACAAACCATACGAAGAGCGTCTTAGAGAATGAAATTTATTTCCTTTAACCCAGTGCAGATTAAGAGGTGACTTAATTCAAGTGTTCAAAATCATCAAAGGCATCGACAATATGAACTGTAGTAAGTACTTCACTATCGACCAATCTAATTACACGCGGGGAAACGGTTGCAAAATTTTTGGTAAATCTTTTAACTCACACGAATCTAAGAATTTCTTCTTCAATCAAGTTGTCAACTTGTGGAATGGGCTTCCCCGAGACGTTATAGACTGCAGCACCGTTGATTCATTTAAATTCCGCCTAGACAAATATCTCGCATCAAACCCACGACTGACTGCGTTTGTAAATGAACAACTTTATTTTATCCTCCCCTCAGTTACTAACCCATATGTCCCCTACTAACTTCCTAGTCCCTTTCCAATGTTCCTTTACCCACTCTAAACCACTGTTTGGACACTTGATCCTCAGTGTTTTGGAGGACAAGCAGCCTAGAAGGGTCACTAGATCTGTTGTTGCTTGATTTCCTTTGTACTCCTTTGTACTTTCGAAGACCAAAACCTTGCGCTTCCCCGCATTTACCTTCAAATTCCATTTTTCGCACACTGTTCCAAACTCATTTACCAGACCCTGCAAGTCCCATTCATTATCACTCATCAGAACTGTATCATCCGCAAACAGCAGTATAGGTAGCTTCCACTCAATTCCCTCCCTTTTTAGCGATACACCAACATCCACTGCTCTTGATAGTATTTCTTTCATGACTCCATCCATATATACAGTAAACAACCACGGGGACATCACACACCCCTGTTTCAAACCAACATTCAGGTCAAAGAACTCGCTCTGCTCACTCTCCACACGTACTGCCGCCTTTGCACCCTCATACATGCTCTTCACTGCTTTCAGCAACTTGCCCTCTACTCCGTATATTCTAAGTACTTTCCACAAACCTTCTCTATCCACTCTGTCATAGGCCTTCTCCAAGTCCATAAAGGCAACATACACCTTTTGTTTCTTCTCCAGATACTTCTCCACAACACAATTCAGGGTAAAAATCTGATCTACACATCCTCTTCCCTTCCTAAAACCTCCCTGCTCGTCGCCTATCCATTTCTCCGTTCTCACTCTCACTCTCTCAATCACTACCCTACTGTATACCTTTCCTACTACGCTTAGAAGACATATTCCTCGGTGGTTACCACACACTCCTCTTTCCCCTTTGCCTTTATATAGGGGGACTATTATGCCAGTCTTCCAGTCATCGGGTGCACTCCCCTTCTCCCATGCTAGTTTGCACATTTTCCATACACATTCTATCACTATCTCACCACCATACCTCAACATTTCCCCACACACTCAATCTGTTCCTGGTGCTTTCCCCAACTTCACTCTTTTCATGGCTTCCCACACGTCTGACCTCCTGATCCCCACCTCCTCCTCCACTACTTCTCTTCTTCTCCCTCCCATACCATATCCAGCTATGTTTGCTGGCTCTTCATTCCTTACATTTAGCAACTCACTTAAGCACTCCCTCCATCTTTCGACTCTCTCTTGCTTCTCGGCTAGCATTCTCCCATTCTTATCTTTCACACCCTTACTGTTTCCCTTGCTACCTTCCCTAACTTTCTTGACTTCATTCCAGAACAGTTTTTTACTCTCCCTCCATTTTACACTCAGATTCCTTCCAAATTCCTCATCTACTCTTCTCTTACTTTCCTTCACTACTCTCCTCACCACCCTCTTACTCTCCACTTACCTCGCTCGTTTCTGTCTCTCGAAATCTTCATTCCCTCTACTACCCAACCACTCTCTATATGCTTTCTTCTTTTCTTCCACATCTATTCTTACCTCTTCTGTCCACCATGCTGTACCTTTCACTCCCCTCCCTCTTCTCCTCACTCCACACACCTCACATGCTGCACAGATCTCATCCTTAAACACCTTGCTCATCTCCTCCACTTCCTCCATAACTTCCAGGTCGAACCCACCTAGTAGTCTTTCCACTGCTCTCCTGTACTCCTCCCTGACTTCCTCCTCCTGCAACCTCTCCACCTTCCTCACCATTCCACCCTCCTCTCGCCTCCCTCCAGCTCTCCTCACCCACTTCTTTTGTATCCTAACCTTAGCTACCACTACATAATGATCAGACAGACCCCCTCCCATACCCCTATACACCCTAATATATGGTGTAATGGTTAAGGTGGCAAAAATCTGTGTGTGATAACCCGGGTTCGAATCCTGGCGGATCATATATACTTTAATTAATTTCATTTGGGGTGTTTGGTGTTGTGGTGAAATTAATAAAATATAGATTATTAGTAGGTTCAGGGATATTTGAAGGTAAATACGGGGAAGAGCAAGGTTATGGTCTTCGAAAGGGGTGAAGTCACAGAGTGTGAGGTGAAGCTGAACGGTCAGGCTATGGAGATCGTCAACTCTTTTAAGTATCTGGGCAGTGTGTTGAGTAAAGATGGGACTATGGATGAAGAAGTGCGGGAGAGGGTACAACAGGGGAAGAGGGTTGTAGGAACGCTAAAAGCAGTAACAAGAAATAGGGTGGTCAGTATGGAAGTGAAGAAGTCCTTGCATGACAGTGTGGTAATCCCGACACTGACTTACGGAAGCGAAGCATAGATGTTGGTTGAGAGACTCAGACCAAGAGTGAGAGCAGTGGAAATTAATTACTTAAGGAGTGCGTGCGGAGTTACATGGAGGGATAGACAGACTAATGAGGAAGTAAGAAGGAGGTGTGGTGTGGAGGTAGTTGTGCTGGAAAGTGTGAAAAGGAACAACTTGTGATGGTTCGGCCATATGGAATGTATGGAAAGCGAGAGAATGACTAAGAGGGTGTACGAGAGCGAGGTGGAGGGACAGAGAAGGAGAGGTAGACCAAATGTGAGGTGGAAGGATGGAGTGAGGAAGTACATGAACGAGGGCGGTGCTGGTTGGGGGGAGGGGCGTCGACTGACTGGGGACAGTGGTGCATGGGGCGGTTCGTTCATGGCCACCCCTTCGGGGATCACAGCGTCAGGCAATAGATAGATAGATAGGGATATTTCGTCGCGAGGCCAGCCTTTATGATCTGTGCCCCATGAATATTCTTTCCTCTCACTTAAACATTAGGCTAACATAGCGCGGTTGGGAGTATGAACATGATAGATTAATATCCAGTATTTGAGAATGGATAATAAGTCGTAGGCGTGTGCATAAACCTTTAACCGTCCTGGTGGTGTAATGGTTAAGGTGGCAAAAATCTGTGTGTGATAACCCGGGTTCGAATCCTGGCGGATCATATATACTCTCTCTCTCTCTCTCTCTCTCTCTCTCTCTCTCTCTTAAATAAAGTAGTGAACAATAAGTTAATTAATTAATGTATTAATTTGAGGTAAAGGTAGGTTTGCGACAGGGTTCTGTATTGTCACCATGGCTGTTTAATATGTTTATGGATGGTGTGGTGAGGGAGGTGAAAATGAGAACTATGGGAAGAGGATTGGGTTTAGTAGGAAAAAATGGTAGAGATTGGGAGTTGAATCAGTTCCTGTTCGCTGATGACACAGCATTGGTGGTGGATTCTGAGGAGAAATTGCAGTGGGTAGACAAAGAGTTTGGAGTGGTTTGTGGGAGGAGGAAACTGAAGGTGAACATCAATAAAAGTAAAGTAATGGTGTGTAATAGGGGTGATCGTAGGGTGAATCTACAGTAGATGTGAGGCTGGATGGGGAAATATTGGAACAAGTAGAGTGTTTTAAATATCTAGGAGGAACGATAAGCAGGAGTGGATGTATGGAAATGGAGGTAAAACAGAGAGTGTGTGAAGGAAGGAAGGTTTTCGGAGCAATGGGAAGTATGTGGAAGACGAGAAATCTCGGAATGAAAGTAAAAAGTGCAATGTATCAAGGAATTGTTGTGCCAACAGTGATGTATGGGGCTTAGACATGGGCTCTGAAGAAAACGGAGAGAAGAAAGCTGGATGTGATGGAGAAGAGCTGCTTGAGGAGTATGTGTGGAGTTATTCGTAGAGACGGATTGAGGAATGAAGAGATACGTAGGAGAGTGGGGCAACAGGAACATTTGTCAGCCAGAGTGGACAGAAGGGTGCTGAGCTGGTATGGTCATGTTGAACGAATGGGAGATGAAAGGCTTACAAATAGAATATGTGAGTCAGATACAAGGGGAGATAGAAGGGCAGGAAGACCCCCATTGAGATGGAGAGGCTGTGTAAGACAAGCTTTGGATGATAGAGGAATGACTATAGATCAGGCAATTGAAGTGGTAATAAACAGGAAGGAATGGAGAATGCTTGTGAATAGTTGAGTGAACACGTGGTCATTTGGGGGAAGGGGTTGGGTGCAAGTTGGACTAGATAATAGTCCATCAGGCGCCTGGCCCAGGGAGACGATTAATATGAAGGGTGCGCCTGGAAGTGTGGTGGGTGGGCGTGTGGCTTTGGCTCCGCTGCCTGTCTGGCTGCCGAGATCGGAGTCTCTCCGGGTGGTCGGGGGAGTGCTGGAGCGACCTTGGTGACCCTGGTCTCTGGGTGTTCTCCTGGGTGACCTAGATGTGCATGAATTTTGTGTTTTGTCTGTGTTTGTTCGTTGTTCTGTCTTGTGTTATGTGTTTTTCCTGTTCTTGCTCTGTCTTGAGTCGGCCACCCCCAAGAAAATAAAAACAAAACAATAATGAAATAGAGTAAAATAGAAAATAAAAATAAAAATAGGAAAAGTGGGGATTGGGCCTGAGCATATACATACATACATACATACATACATTAATGAAATTTACTCGTGATGGGTATCATCTGTCAATTGGTATCTTATATTATGCATATTCCATATTACATCTATATATATTTGAACGATATATGTGCTGCATTTCCTTTGCCAAAAACTGTATTAATTAACTTTATATTCGTATGAGAAAGGAAGAGTGCTGTAAAAGTGATGGACATGATATCAATAAAGCATTGTAAGCATTAGTCGGACAAACTGATACTTCATTAGTTTTCAAAAAAATTATTTATATGCATTTATTTTCACAATACACATGTTTCGTTATATGAAATTAATAGTGTTAACCATTACATACAGCTCCAAGCGTCTCGCTTGGTGTAGTGACTAGCGTCTCGGACTTCCACCCAGAAGGCCCGGGTTCGCGCCCACGCTCGGCGCATTAAAGATTTTTCACAAGCACTGAGTCGCTACCATCCCTCATGAGCAAAGGGATGGGGTAGTAGTACAGGACCCCAATGGAAATACGCCTAATCGGCCTTATTGAGCTATCCTTAGCTAGCTTAGCATGCGCTAGCTTTAAGAACTATTATGCATCAATAATCAATATATCTGGAAATAAAAGTAATAGATGGTGCTTGATGCAAAAGACTGATACAATATAGAAAATAACATTCAGCACAACCTTTTAACATTTTGCCCATCAAGAACTAGTTTTTAACAACTATCCGATCGATTTTACGATTCAAAATAATAATACAAAAACTGTCTTCAAAGGAAATGTATTGTTACAGGCACTTGTAATACAATATAGAACAAAAGTTAGGATATACACTTGAAGAGAGAAAGCAAAAGTCAGTGAGAAAAGAATGTATTGGTTTTGGGACCCAAAACACGATAACACAAAAAATATAGGAGAGCAAGAGACGTTAAAAAAAAAAAAAATAAATAAATAAAAAAAAGTAACGAGTATACGAAATATATAGCCAAAGAAAAAAGAAAATCAACTGTCGAACATGAAAGGAGAATGATAAACAATATGAATAACAGAAGACGAGGAAGAAAGGCGAAAGATAGATAACATAGAGGAAATAATAAACACATGGGAAAGAACGGAAGATAAGGAAAATTATTTTTGAATATGAAGAACATAACCAGGAATGATTTAAAACAAATATAGAGTAAATAGAATTATGTGTGTGCATAAAAAGGTAAAACTAAGACGAAACGGTAAAATTGCCGTTTCGGTGCCACAGCCTATTTTGTGGTGAGTGTATGTTTTTTCGGTAAGAGTTGTGTAATCGGGCGTACCACTACTGACATACAACAAAAATCATCTATAAATACTTAACCTAACCAGAAAGACTAACCTAACCTAGTATTCACATTACTACATGAATACTAGGTTAGATTAGATTAGGTTGTTTGGTTAGGTTAATGTTTTAGAGAGGTCGAGTAAAGCTGTATGTCGGTAGCGGAACGCCCGATAACACAACTATTACCGTTTTTCTTTTAGTATTTAATATAATTCAAACTATTTTGATATATATTTCCATTAGAAAATTAGTTAAATTAACCTAACTTTACTAAAGTTCAAACCTAATCTAGCTTATTTTTACTCCAACTTACTACCTAACTTTATACACCCCACAGACCCCAAACCCCCTTGAATTTACGTAAAATTAGCCTAAATATGCATATCTCAATATGAAGATCATCCAAGATGGTGGCCATTTAGAGACAATTGACCGCAATCTTGCCGGCTGTGGCACCGAAATGGCAATAATACAGATAAGGGTACAGGCATGCAGTAAGAGAGAGAGAGAGAGAGAGAGAGAGAGAGAGAGAGAGAGAGAGAGAGAGAGAGAGGGGGGGGGGGTGGCAGATTAGTGGAATCATATACATTAAGGTAAAATAATACCGCAAATAAAATACTAACAGAAGAAAACGGCAAATTATAAAGAACAAAAGTGGCCAAATTAATATATAAGGTGATAGCTAAAAGAAACGAAAACAAAAAACAAAATAGCATACAGCAACAAACGTCTAGGGGTTATACATGGAGAGATAATACATAATTAACTGGAGTAGTAGCAGGCAGAAGAAAATACCAATTCATCCCATACCAATTCATCCTATATCAAGTCGGTTAAACACATTCCAAAGTATAAAGTTTCTAGGAATTTATACAGTATATATAGTACATTACAAGCGGATCCCAATTACAATCGCAAGTGTTTCCTACGATATACTGTATATATCGGTTTTACACAAAGAGATAGAGAGATATATACTTCAATCGGTTCCCCACAATTCAGCCAGCAGAGTATTTAGACTGTGACGTCTGTCAGCGTTGGCCGAATCGCCTCTCGTTAGCCACTAGTGCTCGCCAGGAACATCGAAATGGGCTACAGTTGTCAGAGAATGTAGTTCTTTCTTCCTAGTACTCGTATTGTCACAGACAGTCCAGTGGTGGTCTTTGTTTTCGTCTGTGACAACGGGTTGTATTTTATATCAATAGTAGTGATGATAGCACCAGCGTGGGAAGAGAGAGACTTTTTAGAGCGAGATGGTAGTGAGTGTCTGTAGGTGCGGGCGCTGTATCACGTGACACCTGCTGTCTTGTGACGTCTCGGCTCGTGATTGGCCGACCATCGCGCCTTTGCGGGCTCCTGTGTAACTTGCCTCCTACATGAGGGTTCCCAGGAGCTGTCCTCCTCAGGACAGGCTAGGCGTGCGTGCATCTAACATCCCTTTGCTTACTCTCCCCCGATCACCACCTTTAGAACCGTTTCTCTCTGAACTTCTTCTTTTCCATTACTTCTCGCCTTTATTCAATTACTTATCCCCTTGGGTTCTGCATACGGTTTCCATAGCTGGCCCATTGTATTGCATGCGCCGTCCTCCGAGATATTTACATGTACTTAGAATAGGTTTGAGGGTTCCTAGTTAGTATAGGTTATGAACTCTGTGTGTCTCCATTATTGATTTAGTGTCTCTGCTCTTTTAATTAATGCTAGACTGGGATAAGGTAACTGTAGTCGTTGTCATCGATGTGTGTACGGTTTGCTTATACCTACACGACTTCGACCGGTCCTGTGGTAGCCTGTGTTGTCTTTTCGGTTGCGTCCTTTGCGAGTGCAGCTTTGTGTTGACTGAAGGTTTTGGCCTGTACCAGTTCCTCACTTTGCTGCCTCTTTGCTTGTCTTTAGAGGGTCGCCAGGATAGAACCAGATACTTGTGATCTGGATCTATCGAGAGAGCACCCTAGCCAATTAACGTAACTTAAAGGATGCAGTCTTAAGGACATCGCTAGGCTACGAGCCTGTCTTGCTCAACCCCAGTTCCTTACCTTGAGTATCCCAGCTAGACATTATTAATTGAGTAGAGACTGATTAGTATGTAATATAAGCTCTTTGATATGTGTGCATTATTATTCACAACATTTATTAGTCTAGGTTGTTGCTGAGCCGCACAACCATAGTAGACTGTTTCGTTAATGAGGAAGTACTTCTTTTAGTGTCGAGCATTACTACCGTTGCGCATTTATAGTACTCTCGTGTCAGTTAACATTATATGTTCTATCTTTTAGTGTATTCGATTTACACGTGTGGTGTCCTGCCTCCTGCCTTTATATAGTTTAAGATACGAGCATCTTATGAGCATCAGACTTTCTTCAGAACTTTCCAGGTCTATGCTGTAGGACTATACTTCACTTTCTTTCAGATAGGAGTGAAGAGTTTGTTGTTGTTTAAAGTAACTGTATTGAAGCATCTTTTTATTGTATTAAATCTTGTAGTGATTTAATTGATCTTTCCATAGATTCCTGTTTATGCATTTTAACGTAACTTGCATCTTGTTTGTTATCAGGCTATACCAGTGCCGGTTAGCCTGAAGTAGAGTACATTTATGCCCAGTTAAGGATACCCTGGTATCGCAGATTAACTCTGGAGGGTATAGGTGTTTTGTTCGCCGGCATATAAGTTCGAGGGTTTGGATCTAGCGTACCGTTGTTACATAGTGCCCTATTACTAGTCCAATCATTAAGTGCCCTTGTTTTATTCGCAGTCCCGGTCGTAACAAGACCAGTAGATCTCAACCAGTGCCATCCAAACCACTGTCATGTTAAAGAACTAACTTAATCTACCTAAGCTAACGTAACAGCATTAGTTGAGTTGGCATTGGTTTACAGATGCAGGTTTATATAGTCTAGTGGTTGATTTTTCTATAATTATAGGGAATACACTCGTAGCATTATTATACATAATTTATTAGGGGCAATGTAGGTCTATGTAATCCTTATACTGTACTCATGATAATCGACTGTATGAGAATATTTTTTATCACATTTATAAAACCCAATATTAATAGAAAAAACGCCAATTCTAATCAATTTCAGAGCTCTTTCGGACATCCTCACTGTTTACAAACGCCTTCTTTATGCAGTATAATCAATATATACCCCCTGCTGGCAACATAGATGACGATTTCAATAATTAATGGGGGGCTTTGCCCCCCCCCCCCCCTAAACCCATCGTGTATCCCACATTGGAGTTATAACTAAGACCATGAAGACACTCATTTCTCAAAATCTGGAGGAGAAAACATGAACAATAAGGGTGCGAGCCTATTCCCTATAATTACCGATTTTTCCAGTCACCACAACATTTCAATAATATAACTTATCTTTTTTATGTGAAAAAAAATCCGCTGTTAGTACCTTAAAATGAGTAATCAGTAAGCGTCGTCCTTATTTACATTAGTCGTAAGGTTGCAGTTACGTTCCCATCTAATTTGACTATTGTGTTTTACGAAATTATCCCATGGCCAGCTTTTATTTGCCCCCAGCAGGTAATATAGATGATGATGATGACAATAAGTTATGGGGGATGAGGGGGGCTTGACCTATTGTTGTATCCCACAGCCGGTAATACAACAATTTATCCAACAGCTGGGCTGTGGGATAGAATAATGGGTTGAGCACTCACCCCTTATGACATATTGCCATCATCATGTATATTACCAGCAGGGGGCAAATATCTTAGGGTCGTGGGATAATTTTGTAAACAAAAAAACAGTCAAATTAGATGCGAACGTAACTGCGTCCGTACGACTTATGTAAGCAAGACGACGCGTACGCCCGCTAACACCATCCTTAACTTAATGTTTACATATATAAATATAATTAGCTAGGTACCGTATTTTGGACAATATGTACGAGTTGCACTACAGTAGGTAAACATGTATTTTCAGTGGCATGTGAATATTCATAATTTGTCCAATATATTCATATAGGTTTTAACTTCCGTATAATTAATTGTATGCATCATTAGTAAACAAGCCTTAGATTTTTCATCTGGGGTAAACAGCCCACTTTCCCAATATTTTCTAGTGAAATCTTGGATTATTTATAAATCTTGGATTTGAACTGTACCGATCATCGCCCCTCACGTCGCCATTAAACAATGCTTTTCTTCTGTTATTTGCCCCCTGCTGGCAATATATATGATGATGACAATAAGTCATGGGGGGGTGAGGGGGGTCAAAGCCCCCCTAAACCTATTATTGTATCCCACGGCAGTCAAAATAGACGGGAATGTGATTGCAAGCTTACGTGTAATCTAAACAAAGTGAGCGATACGATACGCCCGGATACTACATTCTTACAGCTTCTTGGATAATGGGAAAATATTAATTTCCGGTATAAATCACTAATTGAAAATGACAACAAAAGAAAAGAAAAAAAAAAGCACTAACAAACATAATGAACATTAAAAAATGCGACTTGTAGATATTGAACTGTATTCTTAATGTAAAACCTTTTGAAAAATGATAAAGAGACAATTATATTACGATTATTTCCGTTATGTAAAGAGACCATTATTATTACGAACCCGGTGTTGCATAGCTAATGCAAATGAGAAGATATATATTCTGAAATGCAAAGTTATTAATCCATTTTTGTTCATGAATACTGATAATGAAATGACCAGCTCCCGAGGCAATCAATTATGTTAATCTTGATGTAATTTCGTTATGTTTTTTCTCTCCAGTTACTTCATTAACCCATTCACTGTACGATGAGTCCTTTCTTCCTATTAATTTGGCTATCTTTAGATGATTTCATTCAGTTTGGGAGAGGTCTGCGAGAGGTAAAGGGCTCAGGTAAAAGGCTCATTCTGGTCATTGTGTACCGTACCTCTTTCATAACTAGAGATCCTTCCTATGTTCTGTAAAATCGTTTAAGGTTTGCCATAATCGAAGCAGAATGATGTCATCGTTAACTGAATTGGTTAAGGGGAGATGGGTCGTTAATCTAGACCCCCTTCTCCCTCATGTTTAGCCCCATTAGTTTTCAGATTTTAAGATGTTTACCCCATTAGTTTGTCGATTTTAAGACCTTTTGCCCTATTTCCTTGTCAATATTAAGACATTTCGTGCTATTTAGGTGTCGATTTATTTCCTGGCGAACTATGATAGTGAGCCTGTAATTTTGAAAGAACGGGCCTTCGGCCGGGACATTTTTCTACCGAAAAATGTACAAATTAATCTAAAAGGGGGATCTACTAGATGTTTTTGTTAAGTTTGATGGAGGTCTAGGAAGGAAACTAGAAACATAATGAATACATTAAAATAATCAACAAAACAGTGAACCATCCCCCCTTAAAATCACAGAACACCCAGACACCCATGACACTCAGAGGTAGGGGGTGTTGGCTGGTTAATTGTTTCTGTCAGGGTTGGCAAGTCGGGCAATGTTGTTTTGGATCTGGGTTGATTGTGAGAAGAAATACAGCCAAAAATGGGATGAAGTTGCATTCCTGGGTCTCATTTCACCCACAATATTAATATCAACCCATTGTAATCTATATTATACGTGAACACACGATATTCAAAGATTACTGCCGTGTCTGCATGATGCCCACTAACAGCCTTCTATGTGTCCTTGTAATTTACGAACGACTTCTCCAATGATCCCATTCGTGACTATGATTTCCGTTAAAGGAACCAGTGGGATACGGTCTATACAACGCTGCAAAATTAATCTTTAGTGGTCACTAACCTTACAACCAAAACTAGACTTCCGCTTGGACGTTGGTCTTACCATTGATATAGAGGATGACATAATACTAAAAATACGGTGGAAGAGTGAAAACATTAGTTCTCCACTGATTCAAGATGGCCGCCTTCCTTGCTTCCACCCGTATTTTACCCACAAAGTCTAATGAAAAATAATCCAATTTGCGGCTGTAATGACATAATATTATATATATCGGTGACTGGTGTTCTGCATCACTACAACTCCTCGATTACGGGATTCCTGTCTTATGTAATTGTTTTTTGTTGATCTTACCTTACTCAAGGGACCCTACAGATACGCGGATAAGGGCTACTTTTCTTATTTTGTCAATTTGACTTTCACTTGTACGAGCCGAGCCACACCAAAGCTAGCAGCGCAATCTTAATGGGTGATAGCAAAGTAACTTAAAGATTAAGATTTTTTCGCATAGGTTTGCACTTCCGCAAAGTAATGGGTAATAAATACGAGGATTTCTTATTTTAACTTGCCGCCGCACTCATGTTATTGTTGTGAACTTTTCGGCCATCTCATTGCCGAAGTAAGGTATATCCCATAATACTGTGTTTTTTCCACTGTTACCCAACCAACGGGGATGTGGGGGCAGCAGCCCCCGGAATATATAACCGAAACGACCACTAATTTTCCATTGGTTTTTGTTTTTTGTTATAGGTAGCGATCATCATTATACGGTAGTCGAAATTAGTTACAATCCCCGGAAAATGTTTTTCTCCCATTATCCAACGATCTTAAAACACTCAGATGCAAGTCATTTTCAGAGTAAATATACCAATTGCTATTGCCTTTGGATACAGGTTGGGTTGAGGGGGGGCTTTGCCCCCCCCCCCCCACGACTTATTGAAATCAGCATCTATTTTCACAGTAAAGGGCTTAATGAGAGTTTCACTGTCGTCAATAGGGAGAGTTATAGGGAGAGTTTTTTGTTATACAATGCTCTATATAGTGCACATCAAATGTTTCTCCGGAGGTTGAAACACATGTTAATATGATCTTTGAAACATCCTTATTCTATAATAGCCTTCAAATATTGAGAAACAATTAGTGGTAGTTTCGGTAATAAGTACCCAGCCACCACCCAGAATACTAGGATATATTATAAAATGTTGTTAGGTTAGGCTTATGTCTTCTCAAAGTTGACTTGATTATTATAACATAGGTTATTACTCACTCCACCCCCACTGGATTTCTACCATTAGCACTTTTACCAAACCAGCAGGGTGTGGCCGGGAGCGCAGCGGGCCAGACAGCCGACTCCCAGGGCTTACTGCCGCCCATTAACTCATGTTCCCTGTGTTCTCGAGAGGCCGGCAGTGTAGTCAGTAGTGAGCATAGCTGGGAAAAATATGCCGCTATACGCTAAACTCCCACGTTACTGGTACCACTGTATGAGAACCACGAGGGCTACGTAGCTCGTTCTGGTCTCATTTTGAAGCTTTTAGCGCCTAGGTTTTTGCTGAATACATTTGTTTTCATTCAAATACTTGATTTATCATTCAGGAGGGCCTGAATATGCCCAAATAAGCCCAAAACCCCCCACTAGACAAGGGTTAAACAACACTGTATAACAAATAAAAAATGAAAAAACAACAAATTACCTGAAAAACTCGTAAATGGTTGGTGATAAACTTTTACCGTACTTTTACCCAACCAGCAGGGGTGTGGGGGCAGCAGCCCCCACCCATAATACTAGGATATGTTAGGTAAAGTTGTTAGGTTCGGCTAATGTCTCCTCAAAGTTGACTATTTTGATTAGGCTATTACCCACTCCACCCCGTGAAATCAGAGCCAACTTTTGACAAAAGTTGGCTCGGATTTTGACATTTGTGAGTTTTCTTCATCTGAAAAACGGTAAAATCCGAGCCAACTTTTTTTTCCAATTTTGCCCTTTTTCGACTCTGAAAAATGGCCAAATCCGAGCCATCTTTTGCCAAAACTTGACTCGGATTTCTACATTTTGGATTTTGTTTTCAATTTTCTTTATAATATTTGTAGAGTTATTCCCATGATGTCTCTATTTGGTTAATATACAGGAGACGCTACAAAGTGTTTTTCAGGTATTTTTTTTTTTGTATTTTGATTTTGTTTTTGGTGTTTTAGTGGAATCTCGTGATGAAATTGAATGGGAATTAAACATTTACCCATTATCCATCAATCTAAAAACACGCCCCCCGATTGTGGGGAGGGCTATGAAGATCAGGGAAATTGAGGGGTAAAAAGCGTATAGAACACGATAATACACATTTGTAACCCAAATTTGGCTCGGGTTTTGTCAATTTCCAGACCCATAAAACCTGACTTTTTGAAAACCCGAACCAAGTTTTGACGAAAGTTGGCTCGGATTTAACTAATTTAAAAATGAAAATAACACAGTAACCTTATTAAAATGTTGGCTCGGGTTTTGTAAATTCCATACCCATATAACCCGACATTTTGAAAACACGAGCCAAGTTTTGACTAAACTTGGCTCGGATTTTACTAATTTTCATGTTAAAATTACACCGTAACCTTAATAAAATCTTTGTTGGGTTTTCATAGGGTTAACATTAGCCTAACCTAACGAAGTAAGAATGGGGTTAACATTAGCCTAACCTAACAACCTTACCTAACCTAACCTAGTAAGAATGGGGTTAACATTAGCTTGACCTAACAACCTTACCTAACCTAACCTAGTAAGAATGGGGTTAACATTAGCCTAACCTAACAACCTTACCTAACCTAACCTAGTAAGAATGGGGTTAACATTAGCCTAACCTAACAACCCAACCTCCCAACCTAACCTAACCGATAATATTCAAGACCTCTTTCGCAGCCCTATTAGAAATAATTTATTAGGGAAAATAGGGACCAATAGACTCGCCATATTTTTCTCATTATAGTCCGCATGGAGGAATTTCGTTATCGACACTTGAAAAACCCGATTACACCGAAAAATAACACAACAATAATGTCCCGAATGTAAACAAAGCATTGCACCCAATGAATCCTTCGACCTGGGTCCTCTTCTTCTTGTTTTGAAAGATGCAGCGAGTGCGATTCACCCAATAAATGGCTTGAACGTTACTCACAAAAACGATATTATATTATATTATATTATATTAGGGTTAGGTTAGGTTAGGTTAGGTTAGGTTAATCTAATCTAATATAATATTTGTACATTTTGGAAGCGTGCATGGCCTCCCCACAATTTTCCTTACCTACTGTAAAAGCGCGATTCACCCAATAAATGCCGCCTTTTGACGGAGTATCTTCAGATTAATGAATAATGGGTAAGTTAATGCAAATCCTCCACTCAAACCATGAAAAACAACAATTAAACACTATATTCCTTGGAAAAAATATAAAGAAACTTGGTAAATAAGGTGGCTCTAGCTGTCTTGAAAGTTACCACCTAACCTAACCTAGACCCAGTATGTTGGATACAAGACTAGCCCTTGCATGCCAGCTACTAAGGGTTCAAAGTACCCAGTACGTAGGATACAAAAATAGCCCTTGCATGCCAGTTTAAACCTATGCGATAAAAATCTTTGACTTTATGTTACTTTGCGATCACCCATTTTGATTCCCGAGCTAGCTGTGGTCCGGCTCCTTTATATTGTCCCAACCAACCAACTAACCTTAATGAACAGAGGAGGTACTGGCTTGAGTGGCTGCCTGGCTGGCCGCTGGAGGCTCGATCACCACTCATCTTGGTCAACAGCTGGTGGATTTTTGTTTAAAATGTTTCCATGTCAAAAAACTGTATGTGCATTTCAAAACCAGCTGTCCTCGTCGGCTGTATTAGGAACACTGGTTATTGCACTTTGGACAGTTTACACTTATTGGAAGGCGAAAATGTTTTAAGCAACCTCAGTGTTTTTAAAGACGGTGGAAAAAGCTTTGATCGGCTCACACCCTCTACACAAGCTGGCCAGAGTCAAACTGATAGCTTATATCCTGGGCCACCTGTTTTCCAAATCATGCATCACCTGATTGGTCAATAGACATCACGTGTCAGTGAACTCGAGTACTCTTGGCATGAATTAGGTAGGCTGATTACTTTGGCCACGACGCCACCAGTATAGTTCATTGCATTCGCCACCAGATGTCTCAGTTGTTGACTGACAGTCACGCAAAAGAGGTCTCCCAGAAGAAGACGAAAAAGAAGAAGTGTAAACAAACCCTTAAAACGTAAATATCTATATAATATGTATTATGTTAGTTTCCTGGGAATGACCCCTACATCAAAAATTTGGAAAAAAATCGCTTAATCACATGCTATTGAGCTTAATTTTTTACCAATATTGTAGCGCCTCCTGTATATTGACCCTCTATTTTTACCCCACCCAAAACCCCACATTCCCAAACTCTCCCCTACAATGTTGGGGTATCGGAATTACAATTAACAATGCAAATGCTAATAAATTGTGCTTTTCTCACTTTCTAACAATATAATACACACTTAAAAACCATTAAAATACAAAAGTAAAGTAAATCAAACCTAAGATAACAGGAGTTGTAGTTATGCAGAATTACCACAGTGACTAATACTGTAAGACAAAGCGATAGAAAACACTTACTTGTTACTTGGTGTGGAGTTTCTCAGCCGCGCTCCGTCACTAGATGTGACGCTCGTCGCAGCTGCCCTTTAAACCATCTAGCACTTGTAGTCTTGTCTCACAGTGCCATCTTCTAAGTCATAACACTCCCTGAACAAATGTGTTTTTAGTGACTTTTTAAAGGCCTTTATGTTCGCACACCTTTTCACATTAACTGGTAGATTATTATAAAGTCTCGGTGCACTCTTTTCGAAGGCCCTAAATCCAAATTCATGGTTGCACCGTGGCTCATTCAATTGATGCAGCACGTTGCCATGTCTCAGCATCATATCAGTGCCAACATTGAAGTCTTCCAATAAGTCTCGCACATATTCCGGCTTTCCAAAGTTCAAAGCTTGATACACTATAACACACAGTTTGAATATGATCCTCGCTTTCACCGGCAGCCAATGCAGGTCAATTA
Organism: Lithodes maja; assembly: GCA_037953745.1. Lineage (NCBI taxonomy): Eukaryota > Metazoa > Arthropoda > Malacostraca > Decapoda > Lithodidae > Lithodes > Lithodes maja. The sequence goes on from JBAKBP010005263.1 coordinate 87,051, forward strand.
ATGCCGGCGTTATACTCGCACGGAATGGTAAACTCTTTATTAATCTTGCTGCTCTATTCATTATAAGTTGTAGTTTTGGTAGCAAGTAATTTGGTAGTCGATAATATAGAGAATTACAATAGTCTAATTTACTAATTACATGATTGTGGATCAACATTTTGGTTGTATTAATATCCAGATATTTTCTCACAAAAGCAATATTCCTCAGATGATAGGCAGAGATTCGCACTGTTTGATTAATCTGGTTTTTAAATGACAGTTCAATATCAACCAAGACTCCCAAATCCTTCACCACACTACTCACAGTCATCACACTATCATTGATATTGAGGCTTTGCACGCCCAGTCTCTCAAGGTTCACCCGTCTGCCTACTAATAGGCATTCAGTTTTATTTTCATTTAATTTCAGTTGCTTTGACTCCATCCACTTCCCAATGTCTTTTAGTAAACCACTAATCTTCTCCTCAACATTCACCACGTCACTTAGTGCCAGATAGAATTGGGTGTCATCCGCAAACAGCTTGAATTTCACTCCATGTTTCATTAATATGCTAGATAGTGCAATTGTATATACACATAATAGAATTGGTCCAAGAACACTCCCTTGAGGGACGCCCCTCTCTAGATGCTTCATCTCTGAGAATTTATTACTTATTTGCACACAATAAGTTCTGTTAGTAAGGTAACTTTGAAGGTATTCCAGCGCATTACCATCAATACCAATAGCTTTACAGTCTTCTATTAGTAAGCTATGCACCACTGTATCGAACGCAGCACTCAAGTCCAACAAAATTAAGATTCCACACTTCGCATTGTCCATCTGCACGAGTAAATCATTAATCACAGAGCACATCGTGGTTTCCGTAGAGTAAAGTCTTCTATATGCGGACTGGTTGTCTGGGAGAGCCTTCACTAAACTCAAGTGATCCCATAACTGACCCAGAATTACATTTTCAGTAATTTTTGATAGAAATTTTAAATTGGAAACAGGCCTAAAAGAGCTCCAGCATTGAGAATCAAGGCTCCCTTTAATAATAGGCTTCACAATCGCATTCTTTTCAGACGATGGAAATACATTATTTGCAATGCTACAGTTTATTATGTCAACATATATGTCCAGAAAACTGTTACAATTTTTACTGTGCACTATTTCACGTATCGGTATAGGATCATTACTACAATGGGTAAGTTTTGCTTTCGTAACTATGGATTTAACTGTATTCAGATCCGTCATAGTAAATTCTGTTAACTTAGTCACAGTAGGCTCAGCTACAACAACGTCTTGAGTCTCGACTACTCCAAAATTTCCAACAATGGCATTAATTTTATCACAAAAAAAGTCAGAAAAATCATTCGCCAATGTCATATCCGGAATCCCTTCTGGTAACTTATTTTTCTTCTTGTTTCCCGTCAAGTTGTCAAGTACCACATACAGCTTATTCATGTCAGATCCAGCTTCTTTTGCTTTATTCATATAGTATTCACGTTTTCTAAGCACAATGAGCCTGTTTTCTATATTCCGAGCTCTTTTATAGGTATCTCTTGCCTCTTCGGTTCGTAGACGTCTCCATAGCCTCTCATATTTCTTCTTGGCCTTTTTTGCTCTTTGAATATCAGCATTAAACCACGGCGCACTATCAACTATTACTATTTTCTTTTCAATAATAGGGCACATATCTTCGTATTTTTCTCTAGCAATGCTGTTATACAGATTAGTGAAACAAGACGTACAGTCATCTATTAATTCACCGTGAGCACAGTGTTCTCTTTTCTTAATTAGTATTTCATTCGCAACAGTCGATATTAGTAGTTGTGGCTCAAATTTTCTTTTTGACCTACACTTTATTGGCTTAGATTGTCTAGGTTTGCTTACAAACGGCATGTTAAAAGTAACTAGTTTATGGACCGGCGAAATACAACACTCATCTTCAACATACAGCTCATTTATCATATCGCTTTCTCTATTCGTAAAAACCAAGTCTAATGCATGACCACCTCTTGAAGTTGCAGTATGCACTTTATTTATCAAGTGGAAAGACTCCATCAATTCTATAAAGATAGTAGCATAGTAATCATTCGGAACATCCACCCACAGATTAAAGTCACCAAAGACGAATGTATTCGTACTAACCATATCAATTGTTTCCAAGTATAATCTAAAATCATCAATAAATGTACTGGCACTTAAATTTGGGGGTCTATAAACAACAATAAAAGTATATTTCCAGCCTCCAATCTCACAGCCCACCTGTATATGTTCAAAACTACCGAACCTTGCAGATTTATATATTTTCATCTTCTTAAACGTGTTTGTAAGAAAAATTCCCACACCACCACCTCCCTTCCCTCTTCGTGGATTGTGCAAGAAGGTATGCGTTAAAGGAGTAATTTCAAGTATTTTAGCAGTATCGTATTCACTCAGCCATGTTTCAGTTACCGCTAGTACATCATATTTTGCCTCATTAATTAAGTCTCGAATTTCAAAGGTTTTATTTCCCACTGATTGAATGTTTATCAGTCCCCCCTTTATCTTTATTAAAGCACTAGATTCCATGATCAGTTAGGTCTCTCACCTTGACTATCTCACTCGAAAAGACCGGGCACCGGGTATCTGATGATGAATGATACACGTCTTGTTTCCCGTATCTCATACAATTTATGCACTTTCTCACAGTCACCTTACAATCCTTCGACCTATGTGTTCCAGCACATTTAAAACAAACAGGCACATCACTGTTTAGTTTAGCAGCACACATATTTTCTGCATGCCCAAATCTCTGGCAATAGAAACAAGCCAATGCATGGTACCTGTCTCTTATATTATATATTCCCCATTGAAGTTGCACCTTGTCTTTATATTTGTAGAGAGCCGCACGGACTTCAGGCTCACATTTCAGGATATAATGGACTGTACCTCCAGCAGCTGGTTTATCAAAAATCATGGCAATCTTTCCTTTAATATCATCAATCGAATCCAGAAAATCATTCCTTGCAATTAATGTATCAATTATCTCACTCACATAGAACATTATATCCCATTCGTGAGCTAAAACACATCTTATCCAAAACAAAGGCTACAAACTATTTCAATTATCACTTTTGACCCCCACAAATCATCCCTAAGCTGCAATAGATTCGCTAAATAACAAAATGTCTCACATACTGAAAGGGTTAAAATTCAAAAGAAAGCAGCTGCAAGATAATCCACCCACCCACCAACAAATCACAAGTTAGGATCTTAGGTTTAATGTTATTTTAATACCTCACATTTTGTTGATATATTTGAAGATAAATATTGAATCTATATGCCCTAAAGATCATAAGAAAATTTGTTTTAACCCTCGCAAAACCTAATAAAAAAAGTATGGTACTAAAATGTCTTTTTCGTAACAAGGTTGTCAATACGGTACTTCCAGTTATCCAGTTATCGATAGCTCTAAAGATCATATGAAAATGTGTTAAACCCTCGGAAAAACTAATATAAAAGTATGGTACTAAAATTTAATTTTCGTAACAATACGGTACTTTCCCGTTATCGATGTACAATCAAGTTGAAGATTGCAGAGTAAACACCATAGACTTCATCGACTTTTCTTTCACCTTCGTATAATCGATAGCCATTTTTTTTTATTTTTTATTAAGGGATTAGTACTCAACCAGCGGGGGTGTGGTGGCGGCAGCCCCCACCCATAATACTAGGTTAGGTTAGGTAAGGTTGTTAGGTTAGGCTAATGTCTTTTCAAATCACTATCGGGGGGCGTGTCTCATCGATCGATAGGCCTAATGGGGAAAATAGGTTTTCCCGAGATTTCTAATTAATTACAAACACTATATATTGATGCAAATGACCAATTTTGTTTATAAAAAACACTCGGAAAATTTGTGGTATTAAAATTAAAAAAATCCGGATATTATTTTGAGTATTTCTTCCACTAAAGGCCTTTTAGAGGTTTCGTCATCGTCTTGCATAGCTTATTTTGGTAAGAGTTGTGTTATCAGGCGTACCAATACCGACATACAGCATAACTCGACCGCTCTAAAACATTAACCTAACCAAACAACCTAACCTAACGTAGTATTCATGTAGTAATGAGAATACTAGGTTAGGTTAGGCTTTTTACTTACTTGAGTTTACTTGAGTTATAAGGCGTATGAAGCTCAGCTTATGAGCCTCTCTGTCGTTCTTCTCAGGATATCAGGCTCTCGGGGGTTGTACGTCTCGCTATACTTGACTGGATCGCTCTTCCAGTGCTTTTCCAGGCGTGACTTGAACTGATTTATGGTCTCACTTGCAACCACTTCTTCTGGCAAGGAGTTCCAGATGCCAACCACTCTTTGTGAGAAACATTGCTGTCTTGCTAACCTCTTGTACTGCAGCTTACATAGTTTTCTTGAATGTCCCCTTGTTACTGATTGTCGCGCTAGTTGAAAGAAGTCTTCCTCCTTCAGCTTGTCAACGCCACTTAATATCCTAAAAACTTGTAGAACATCCGCCCTTTTCCTTCTGTATGACAAGCTTGGGAATTCAAATTTTTTCATCCGCTCCGAGTATTCGAGGTCCTTGATTTCGTAGACAAGCTTAATCATTCGGCGTTGAATCTTCTCCAACATATCCACGTCTTTCTTGTATATGGGGGACCATACTGTAGAGCATACTCTAATCTGGGCCTTATCAGGGACTTTTTTTTTTCTTTTTTTTAAAAGACCTCCGTCTACGTATTGTGAAAAACCTGTTATCCTCCGGCAAATTGTGGGGTTGAGTGAGTGAAGGCGGGGGACAGTGAATGAAGGAGGATGCATGTTTTTCATAATACGTGTTGCTAGCCCCAAATGCGCGAGCAACTGTGGCTTTCAACCATCCGACACATCCCCTTTTATTAATGTGCATCACACATGTTACATACAAATAAAGTTTATGTTTTGTTTTACCCTACTGTGGAAAGACTACGGATACACCACTCCTGCCGGGGCCTGACGCAGTGGCATGACCCAGTCCTGTCGAACTGAGCTCATGACGCTGGTGGCATTGCCCCGGAGGATAGCCATCCCTAGTCTTTGCTTGAGCCAGAGGGTTTCCCGGGGTTCTCCTGAAACTTCTCTGATTTTACGGCCTATTTCATTCACCATCTTAAGGGTGGTAGGGCCGAAGACTCCTGAAGTTTCGAATGCCAGGGGCTCGAACTGATGAATTCTGGCGATGGCTTGATATTTTTCTCGCTTTTTATTTTCTGCTATCCGGGCGGCTTCACCTGCTTCGTCGGCGTTTCTGGCGGCGTTGGTTGTGGAGAAAGTATCAACACATGTGGCATCCCACACGAGGCACCGGCCATTCTTGTAAGGGTAAGTGGTCATCCCATCTGGCCGTTTGCCGTCTTCTCTGTGAAGTCCATGTGGTTCGAGGATTGATGCACAGTTAGCACTCTGCAGGGCCCGTTTTATGACATCATTTAGTGCAGAGTGTCTTGGCAGGCAGCCTGCGTTGTAATTACATGACAAGGCATGGTGACCTTGAGCATCCATCCTCCCATCACACTTGCAAGTGTGTGGGTGACAAATTGCCGCACCCACTCTGAGCGCGATGGCGACCCGGAGCGCTTCAGCATCCAAGTGAGTTCCAAGAGGTGGGATGGGGATGGCGTGTAACCACAAGCCACTCTCCGAACGGGCGGCTGCCTGGAAGCGTGCTTTTGCAACCTGATCTGCATTGGTTAGGAGATTTTCTTGAGTTTTCTTCGCCGAGATGGTATCCCACGCTTTCTGCTTGCTCCTGGAGGTACCCTGAGGCTTCTCCTCTACTCCTGTACTTCCCTTCCAGGTGTTAATCAGGGACTTGTAAAGCAAGATCAACCCTTTACAATCCAAAAACCGAAAGCGTCTCTTTACAACGCCCACTATAGAATTTGCTCCTTTGGCTATGCTATTAATATGGCTGCTAAAATTTAGAGATGAGTCAAACAATACTCCCAGATCCTTCTCTTTGTCAGTCTCTGCAATAACTGCATCCTGGTTGTTTTGGTCTAGGTGGTATTCTTTCCCAGGATTTGCTCTACCATAATGCATCACCTTACATTTTGCCCGGTTTAGGGGAAGCTGCCAAGTGTCCGACCATGAGCCCAGGGCCTCCAAATCTCTCTGTAGCTGTTCAATATCTTCGTCTGTGTCCACTTTTCTGTATATCTTGGTATCATCCGCAAAAATTTTAACATTGGAGCTCACTACATCTGACAGTTCATTCACAAACAGCACAAAGAGGATTGGTCCCAAGACCGAACCCTGAGGAACTCTACTCAGTACCGGCTTCCATCCAGAAAACACCTCATCCACAAAGACTCTCTGCTGCCTTCCTGTCAAGAAATCCTTAATCCAGTAATATATTTCCCCTCTGATACCATAATTCCACAATTTCTTGAGCAGTCTACAATGGGGGACACTATCGAAGGCTTTGCTGTAATCCAGGTATATGCAATCGAAAGGAATCATCTCATCTAGCATCTTTGTCCAGTGTTCAGTGACTTCCAATAACCGAGTAGCACAAGACCTTCCTGCTCTGAATCCATGCTGATTCTTAGTTAAAATATTATTTATTGCCATGTGCTCCAATATTGCTGCTCTTATAATTCTCTCCATAACTTTGCCAATTATAGATGTTAGACTCACTGGTCTGTAATTACCACATTCCGTCCTCTTCCTCTTCTTGAACATGGGAACTATATTTGCCCTTTTCCAGGATTGGGGTACAATTCCTTCCTCCAGTTATTTCCTAAATATAGCCAACAGCGGCTCTGCAATTTCATTGGCAACCTCCTTCAGGACACGGGAATGTATTCCATCTGGTCCAGGTGATTTATCAATTTTCAGAGCAGCTAGTTCTTTCTTCACCAAAGTGACTGAGATATTAGTCTCTGTTAGTATAGAATCCAAACGAACTTGGGCCGGCATTGGCATGACATTTACATTATCTTCTGTAAATTTATCAGCAAGGAAATCATTAAAAAAGTGTTGCTTTTTCCCAACTCGATGTTGTCAAGGATCCATCCGGCTTCTCAAGTGATGCCACCCCAGGTCTTGTTGTCGTCTTGCTCTTCACATATGACCAAAATTCCTTAGGATTTGTCTTTACGTTCCTGGCTATATCATTGTCATAGTTCCTCTTGGCCATGTCCACTTCCCAGTCAGATTTATTTCTTGCTGTGATGTATTCATTCCATCTTACCTCTGACTTTTCTTTCTGAAACCTGTTCCATGTTCTATGTTTTTCCCTAATAGAGTGTTTTGTTGTTTTACTCATCCACTGGGGCTGTGTGTGACATGGCTCATCTTAGGAATAAATTTGTCTATAAGGCCAGCCATTGTTTCCTCGAAAAAATGCCACGACATCTCTGTATTTCTATCCTTGAGTTCCTCTTCCCAGTTCACCATTAGCAGTTCTTCTCTCATGGTATCATGATTTCCCCTACGATAATTCATGGACACCCTTTCAGAGTCAACATTGTGTTACGCTGGCCAGCTTGCCAGAATGTGCTCATACTCGCTAGCGCTCGCCAGGGCAGTGAAATGGGCTATAATAATCGTAGAACGATGTTCTTTCTTTCTTAGTATTCATGTAGTCTCAGCCAGATCAGTGGTGGTCTTTATTCTTGTCTGTGACACTTGGAAGTATTTTATATCAGTGATAGAGTATAAGATATGCAGTGTGAAGTTAAGGAGAGAGAGAGCGAGGGAGGCAGCGAGGTTGTATTATGTGCGTGTGTATTGTTACGGCTGGATCGGCAATACATATTCGGGATTCTTGATCGTAGGACAGAAATGGCTTATGTGACAACGACACGCTCGATTCCAGTCCCAAATACTATATGCTCCAGACAACAAAAGCACCAACGCCCTACAGAGTTATCGTCTATGGTAACGAGGTACCTTAACTCGGCGAAAGTGTACAACAGGGGTAGGCTATGAGGCTAAACTCCCTCAGACATTTATAGGTTACGTTATTACTAAAGAAATGCAATACTCAAGAAACTACGTTAATATTAAGCCTCTAATAATGTAGAATAGAAGCAGGCTAAAGGTATGACAGTGAAATGCTAAATGACAAATGTACACGCCTACTTGAAAGCGCGTGCACTAGAATAACTGTCCCCTACTAACATGCACTAGCATGTAGCATACAAGATGTTCATGATCCAGTAGATACCTAGTAATACACATGGAAGGAACATATATAGTAGTCACTTATTATAAGAATGAATCTATACTTGGAATAACTAAAAGGTTGCAGGCAACAGTACTGCGCCGGTAGCCTACTACCGCATAGGCTACTTCGCTTCTCTCACTCTGTCTCCCCTCTGAGTCCGTATGCGCCCTACGCAACAGAACTCCGGACACAGCAGCAAAACGACAGTGCAGTTAATTGATACATGAAAGTATTAATAGTGTTGTCTTGTGTGTGAGTAATGTGTATTGTAAAGTGTTACATACATAAACTTAAAGAGAGCTGCAATGCATAGTAAAATAAAGATATAACCCACTCATCATCCCCATATGTTCTAGCTAGCAGGCCAAGTTACAGGAACAACGAGTCCCAGCACCGAAAGCGAGAACCCAGGAAAAGACTGCAGAGAACACAAGGACAGATAAATTACGTTACTCTACTATACCGGCACTACGAGCGAGCTGTAGTCTCTGGTACTACACTCGCTCCTGGCTCGGTAGGCAAATCAAGGCTAAGTCCTCGCCCCTCTACAGACAACTCCTGGGCATGGTCGGGCTCTTACACATGGCACTAGTCTAGTCACAAATTGGATGATGAGCTGGGCATATAACTCGTGAACATGTAGAACGTTCACCAACTATCCTCATCAAGAAGATCGCTGTTCACATTAACCCCTTAAATCTAATACATGTAAATATATGCTTGTCCTAAGAGTAATACGAGAGGTGAGTGCTGAAACTCCTTTAGGACCTCAAGGGAAGGTTATGCATTTAAATAGAGAGAAGAATGAAATGAGAGTAATGTCGTCAGAGAGAAAGAGTGCAACCGTGAGAAGTTGGGAGAGAGGGCAAGGGATGTTAGAATCTCAAAGGTTCTAGGCAACCTGATCATGGAACACACAGCGAGCCTCCAGGCAATGTGCAGTACGACAACATGGGCAGCCCAGGCAGCATAGGCAGGCGGCAATGGACTACCAACCCTGTCGCGCCTAGCTATAAGCGCAAGGCTGCCAACCAGTCCATACGTCTGGCAACCACCCCCCCGGCAGCGCGGCGCGCTGCTACCCTCTCGCTCTGAAGCCCAACTCACTCTCTCTCTCTGAACTCCCATTGTCTTATCTATCAACTTCTCTATTGATACTACATATTAAATGGAAGGTCTCGACATGGCTTAAAACAAAACCCACCACTGGTTAGCACATGACGAGACCTTTGCAGAGATACAAAGAACATAGTTATACGTTGTCACACTCAATATAGGCAGCCAGCACGGTACAGTGGTACGGGCGGTACAGTGGAGTACCAAGGAGTACAATCAGGTTGCGTTGCCACGCACTGGGTGCGTCACAGCCCCCCCAAGATTTTAGATAATCGACCTTAGAAGCATTATCAAAATCTGACAGGCAACCAACCGACCTGCTACCCTTAGCTGCCACTAATTGCAAAAGGTGCACAACAACTGAAGTGTGAATTATACATAAAACACAATATCGCATGCATCATGCTACAACAATAAAGACTTACAAAACTAAAAAAAAAAAATCTCGTTTATTTTATTGTTTTATAATCTTTTTGGACGGCGTTATGATAGCCTAATTTTACTCCTGCTCAACCCACACACCATGCACGACTATCCTGGATCATCAACCCTTGATAGACAATCTGCTATCACGTTCTCACTCCCGGCAATATGCTGAATGTTGAGATTATACTCTTGGAGCATTAGGGACCACCTGGTCAACCGCATATTCCGATTGTGAAACTGATTTAGGAATTTCAAGGGATGATGGTCCGTATAAATCGTCACTACCGGGCCGTAGGCTGGAACATAAACTTCGAAATGTTTGAGCGACAAAACGATAGCAAGAAGCTCCTTCTCTATAGTCGAGTAATTCCTTTGTGCCGAATTAAACTTGCGAGAAAAGAAGCTCACTGGGTGTTCCAAGCCCTCGGAATCAGTCTGCAGTAACACTGCCCCGGCACCCACACCGCTGGCATCAGTCGCCAGCTGAAAACTCCTGGAGAAGTCTGGGGCTCTCAAAATCGGATGTGTACACAGCAGGTGCTTGACTAGGTCGAAAGCCCTCTGACACTCCGCAGCCCAACAGAACTTCACTGACTTCGACAGTAGATCAGTTAACGGTGCTAAGACAGTAGAGTATCCCCGGATGAAGCGCCTATAATAGCCTATCATACCTAGGAACCGCATGACCTGGCGCTTAGTGGTGGGCCTGGGAAACATATTGATAGCCTGTATCTTGCTCAGGGGGGGGCACACCCGGCCTAACCCGACCACGAAGCCAAGATACTGCACAGTAGCCTTTACAAACTCGCACTTCCTCAGGTTCACCACCAGCCCAGCATCGTGCAACTTCCCAAACAGGGTCTCTAAGTGCCTTAGGTGATTTTCAAAATCGTCATCATACACTATCACGTCATCAAGGTAGACCGTGCAGTTAGGGATTTCGTCACAAATATCGTTCATCAGGTTCTGAAACGTGGCAGGTGCGTTCTTAAGCCCACAAGGCATTACGTTACATTGGTAAGTCTTGCCATCTACCACAAAACCACAAACTTGCTTAGCTCGGTCCGACAGGGGTACTTGCCAGTAGCCTTTTACAAGATCAATTTTAGTAAGGTACTTTGCATTCCCTATCTTGTCCACGCTGTCGTCAACTCGAGGCAAAGGGTAAGGGTTGGTAGTGGTCAAGCCATTTAGCCTACGAAAATCTATGCAGAACCGCACCTTGCCGTCAGGTTTTGGCTGCAACGTGACGGGTGATGTCCACTTCACATAACCTTCAGTGATCATCCCTCTCTCAACCATGTACTTTAACTCCTCCCGTAAAGCTGGCAACTTTACCGGGGGCACACGGTAGGGCACTGACTTGAAGGGCACATTATCACCGACGTCCATGTCGTGCGTTACCTGAGTAGTGAGACCTGGGTGTTCGGCGAAAACAGAGGGGTATGACCTGAACAGGCCTAGGACAGCAGCACCCTGGTGCTCAGGCAGGTGACTTACAGCTTGCCTAGCCTCTTGTTCAGTATTCCCCGCCCACTGTTCCGCGGAAATGACACAGTCCCAGCTATCCTCCTCAGCAGCATGACTGTCCCCACCTCCTTCTCCACCCTGGCCGCTGCAGGCCAGCACAGGGACAGTGAGAGGCTCTGAGGGGCGTCTCACATACTCTTTCATGAGGTTAACATGACATAACTGATGTTTTTTTCTACGGTCAGGTGTTGCAACGAGATAATCAAGGTCGGACAGTTTCTTAGCCACCACATACGGCCCAATAAACTTGGCAGAAAGGGGGTGTCCAGGCAAAGGTAAAAGCAACATTACCTCCTGACCCACCGAAAACTCCCGAAGCTTCACCTTGGCGTCATACTGGTGCTTCATGACCGCCTGTGCATTAACCAAGTTATTACCTGCCGCTGCCATGCAACCTATAAGTCTCTCCCGGCTCTCAAGGATATATTTAAGTACAGACCCCGGCTTCTCTTCGCCCTCCCAGATCTCTTTCACCATACTTAAAGGTCCTCTCACATTATGGCCAAAGACTAGTTGATTTGGACTGAACCCCAGGCTCTCTCCTGGGACTTCACGTGCAGCGAACAGAACATACGGCAGACCCAAATCCCAATCAGTGTCATGTTCTGCACAGTAACAGCGTAGCATACTCTTCAGGGTCGAGTGCCACCGCTCCAAGACTCCCTGACTCTCGGGATGGTAGGCTGACGACACTACAGAACATATACCGTGCAACTGAAGGGTTTGCTTGAACAATTTGGATGTAAAATTGCTCCCCTGGTCTGACTGCACCTCACGTGGAAATCCATAACGGGAACAGAACAATAATAAGTTTTTAACAACTGCCTTTGCCGAGCCGTTTCTCATGGGGTATGCGTCCGGGTATCTCGTAGCCACATCCATGATTGTCAACAGGAATTTATTGCCACTACTAGTAGGCGGGAAAGGGCCAACCAAATCTACTACAACTTTGCTGAACGGAGGCCCGGTGACAGGTATGGGAAACAAAGGTGCCTTCGGGATGGTCTGGTTAGGCTTCCCCGTTGTCTGGCAGGTCGCACACCCAGCCACCCATGCACAGACATCAGCCTTGACCCCAGGCCACCAGAAAAACCTGCCCAATGCCGCCAATGTTTTTGTTACCCCCAAATGACCCGCCACCGGCACATCATGCGCCAGACACAATAAGGACTCTCTATACTTATTTGGAACAACCACCTGGTCTACTACCCTCGCACCGCCCTCCCACTTCGATTTGGGGTCTAGAAATCTGCGGTACAATATCCTGTTGAGCCTAAAGAAATCTCCCGGCTTCGCATCCCCATCTTCCTCCAACTCTATGGCACCATTGCTATAACGAGCTAGGCTAGCGTCTTGCAGCTGCTGCTCACTAATGTCCCTGGGCGTCAATGCATCAAGATGGTTTTGTAATAAGACATTACCCCGGCTAGTAGGCTCTACTGCCTTAGTGGCTCTCGCTACAGCTCTTGCCTCACGCGAAGTCTTACCCAACTCTGCCTTGTTACACACCATATCTGGGCCAGAGTCAACTCCCGTGTTTATTAGAGGTCCAAGTACCGAATCACCGAGAAGTGCAGCAGAATCAATGTCCCTTTTCCTGCCCTTAGCAACCTTCTCCTGATCCTTCCTCCACTGTCCCCGAGGTTGAGTGCTAGGCTGTGCAGGAGCCGCAGAGCGAGATCGGGTTACCACACAGGCCATCTCATCCTGTTGGCACCTCCCAACCCATTCCCGATTCTCACCATCCACGTCGGCCGCCCTCTCGGCAACGACTAAGGGTGGAGTCCCGGAAGTGGGCACCGCAAAGTCGTTGCCGAGAAGAAGGTCGACGCCCTCAACTGGCAAACACTCAACGATCCCTACATCCAGCTCCCTGCACACCTCTCCCACTCTCAACTCCAACCTCACAAGTGGGTATGACCTCGTAGCATTTATACCCTGCACCACAACAACTCTGGCCGCATTTATCGGTTTCCCTGTGAAGTTCCTCAACAAAGTTTGCGAAGCCCCCGTATCCCTCAGCAAGTCAACCCTCCGTAGTTCACTCCCCCAGCTCACAAACCCGTGTCCCCGATGGTTACAGAAAGTGTCCCGGACAGGTGTCGAGCCTTCCGTACGCTTCTTTACCGCGTGTGCCTCAGCTGCTGACAACCTACCCCGGGCAGTTGCTGCAGCCTTCAGAGACACACCGATACTGTGAACCAATGACACCGGCTTAGCGGGAGTGTTACTAGGGCACTCACGTGAATAATGGCCTAGCTTCTGACATTTGTAACATTTCACATCCCCAATGGGCTTCTTCCCTTGTGCGGGCGAAGAAGGGGCCTGACCTTTAGTAAACGGGAGAGGCTTGTGTTTGTAGGTGTTATTAGGTGCAATGCTTTTAGTGTGGTTATGTGTGTCATAGGATTTGTTATTATCGAAAACTCTGGTGGGTGGGGTATAGCGCCCCTTCTGCCCTGACTCAGCCCTCTGAGCGGCACCGCAACCACGAATCAATGATAATCTGAGGTCTGCCATCTTGGCAGCCTCCTCTACTGTCTTGGGACATTTTTCCTTAATGTTCAGCGTTAGATCGGTTCCAGTACATTTGTAAAACTGTTCCAGATAGAAAAGTTGCTTAATTTCCTCAGCCGACTCTGCGTGCTCGGACCGAAACCAGTTATTACCTGCATCTGTTAAGTCCCGTGCGTGCTCCATAAAACTGACGTCGCTCTTCTTATTCACGCCACGGAACTTCAATCTATAAGTTTCGGGTTGCAGTTCGTAGGCCCGGAGCACAGCCTCCTTCACCAGTCCATACACGACACTCTCGTCCAGTGACAGTGCATCGTAGGCTTTCAACCCCTTACCCACTAGACGTGATGAAACTAATGCTGCCCATTTAACCTCCGGCCAGTCATACTCACGACACTTCTTTTCGAAACGAGCAAAAAACTCAGTCACTGCTGTCTCATCAAATGCGGGTACTAACTTAATTAAATGCGAAAGTGAGTCTGTAACCCGGTGCCCACCACCGAGATGACGCCCCGTGGTCTCTACTCTAGACTTCTCGACATCCATTTCAGCCTGGTACCTGGTTGCATCCTGATTGGCTTGGATTCTAGCAACCTCTATGCGTTCTATACTAGACTGTTGACTCTCTTGCAACTTAAGCTTAGCTAGTTCTAGCTGAAATAACATCTCAGGAGACAGGCCTGGGGGGGGAGAGCACAAAATGGGGGATCCACACCGAGACGTGTTTACGGGTAAGCCAGCTTGCCATTGAGAACCCTCCTGCTGCATCGTGCTAAGAATCGCTGGCTGAGGGCCCAGCTCAGGGGTAGAGTGGAATGGAGGCTTGGAGGGAACCCCCCAAGACCCCACTCCACCCACCGCCCCATCGCCATCACCCAACAAACATGCCACCAAATTCTTCTTGGGCCAACTGTCAGGACAGTCCCGCCCCAAAACCGTGGCTAAACAGCGAAGACCGTAACAATCAATAGCCTGCAGGCGCTGTTCGGTCAAAGGTGTCTGCAAAAATGCCCGGGCATCCCTCTCTCCACTTATAACACTCCCCTCCCTAAATATCTGTTGTACTTGCTGGTCACTAGGCTGTACCGTGTTATCCTCCCCCGTAAATGATGAGTCATTAGACATAGTGCTGGTTATACAATTGCTGTTCATAAAAAAAAAGAAGTGCTTATTACTAATTGCAGTCTCGACTCACAAAATGTTAAAGATGCTTGAATGACTCTACTCTAGACACCCCCAACGAAACAATCTGCAAGTCCACCAATACAATAATGACACAATAAAAATTCCTCCAATATGCAAGAAAATTCTAGCCAGCTCTACTAGGTAGCATAGAATAGTTCTCCAAAAAACATGTGATAGGATACTACTGAATCTTGTGCAAGGTCGCCATTTTGTTACGGCTGGATCGGCAATACATATTCGGGATTCTTGATCGTAGGACAGAAATGGCTTATGTGACAACGACACGCTCGATTCCAGTCCCAAATACTATATGCTCCAGACAACAAAAGCACCAACGCCCTACAGAGTTATCGTCTATGGTAACGAGGTACCTTAACTCGGCGAAAGTGTACAACAGGGGTAGGCTATGAGGCTAAACTCCCTCAGACATTTATAGGTTACGTTATTACTAAAGAAATGCAATACTCAAGAAACTACGTTAATATTAAGCCTCTAATAATGTAGAATAGAAGCAGGCTAAAGGTATGACAGTGAAATGCTAAATGACAAATGTACACGCCTACTTGAAAGCGCGTGCACTAGAATAACTGTCCCCTACTAACATGCACTAGCATGTAGCATACAAGATGTTCATGATCCAGTAGATACCTAGTAATACACATGGAAGGAACATAAATAGTAGTCACTTATTATAAGAATGAATCTATACTTGGAATAACTAAAAGGTTGCAGGCAACAGTACTGCGCCGGTAGCCTACTACCGCATAGGCTACTTCGCTTCTCTCACTCTGTCTCCCCTCTGAGTCCGTATGCGCCCTACGCAACAGAACTCCGGACACAGCAGCAAAACGACAGTGCAGTTAATTGATACATGAAAGTATTAATAGTGTTGTCTTGTGTGTGAGTAATGTGTATTGTAAAGTGTTACATACATAAACTTAAAGAGAGCTGCAATGCATAGTAAAATAAAGATATAACCCACTCATCATCCCCATGTGTTCTAGCTAGCAGGCCAAGTTACAGGAACAACGAGTCCCAGCACCGAAAGCGAGAACCCAGGAAAAGACTGCAGAGAACACAAGGACAGATAAATTACGTTACTCTACTATACCGGCACTACGAGCGAGCTGTAGTCTCTGGTACTACACTCGCTCCTGGCTCGGTAGGCAAATCAAGGCTAAGTCCTCGCCCCTCTACAGACAACTCCTGGGCATGGTCGGGCTCTTACACATGGCACTAGTCTAGTCACAAATTGGATGATGAGCTGGGCATATAACTCGTGAACATGTAGAACGTTCACCAACTATCCTCATCAAGAAGATCGCTGTTCACATTAACCCCTTAAATCTAATACATGTAAATATATGCTTGTCCTAAGAGTAATACGAGAGGTGAGTGCTGAAACTCCTTTAGGACCTCAAGGGAAGGTTATGCATTTAAATAGAGAGAAGAATGAAATGAGAGTAATGTCGTCAGAGAGAAAGAGTGCAACCGTGAGAAGTTGGGAGAGAGGGCAAGGGATGTTAGAATCTCAAAGGTTCTAGGCAACCTGATCATGGAACACACAGCGAGCCTCCAGGCAATGTGCAGTACGACAACATGGGCAGCCCAGGCAGCATAGGCAGGCGGCAATGGACTACCAACCCTGTCGCGCCTAGCTATAAGCGCAAGGCTGCCAACCAGTCCATACGTCTGGCAACCACCCCCCCGGCAGCGCGGCGCGCTGCTACCCTCTCGCTCTGAAGCCCAACTCACTCTCTCTCTCTGAACTCCCATTGTCTTATCTATCAACTTCTCTATTGATACTACATATTAAATGGAAGGTCTCGACATGGCTTAAAACAAAACCCACCACTGGTTAGCACATGACGAGACCTTTGCAGAGATACAAAGAACATAGTTATACGTTGTCACACTCAATATAGGCAGCCAGCACGGTACAGTGGTACGGGCGGTACAGTGGAGTACCAAGGAGTACAATCAGGTTGCGTTGCCACGCACTGGGTGCGTCACAGTATGTACGTGTGCCTTCCTCGCTAGGGCGGGGTTTCCCACGCTCTTGATTGGCCGGCGGGCCTGGCTACGTCATAGGACGCTTGCTCTTCATGACGTAGTGGTCTGTGATTGGGTGCCGCTGTCCTAGTGTTGGTGCTGGGGGGCTCCTGCCCAAGTGTCTCCTTAGAGCTTGGCATGGTGTGCTTGGTCCTAGATGTCCCTTGCAATCTGTCCCCAATCTAACCCCCTGTACTACTGTTTCTCTCTCTGAACTTCTTCTTTTCCATTACTTCTCATCTTTATTCAATTACTTATCCCTTCTGGTTCTGCATATGACTTCCATAGTCGGCCAGTCGTATTACCAGCACCAGTTCTCACATACATGTTTTGCACTAGCTTTAGGGATTATTAGTCATAGTCACATGAGTCATATTATCATTGGGTGCTTCTAATTATTGAGTTGTTCTTTGTTACCATTTAATGCTAGACATTGGAGGGTATCTTTAGTCGTTGTCCGAGTTATGTACATGGCAAGTCAGAGCCTGTACGACTTCGATGGAGCTAGGTGCCTGTAACACTTGTGCATATTTTTCCTTTGCGAGTGTAGCAGTATACAAGTGAAGGGCTTTTGCCTACACTTACTTGTATGCTCGCTACCTCATTTTGTTGACCTTTGTGGAGCGCCAGGGTAAGACCAGATACTCGAGATCTGGACTTACCAAGAGAGCCTCCTAGTCACTTAATTTAACATAAGGGAAATCTGTTCAAGGGGAGACAGTAGGCTACGAGCATGCTTGCGCTCTGCCTAGTCTCCTGGTACCTTTTTGCCGCTGCTAGACTTTATTAGTAATAAAGACAGCATTGTGTTTATTAACTTTAACTGTGTATGATTTAGGAATTATTCACGTATTATTTTAGCCTAGGTTGATGCTTGGTGCACAACCCAGTATGGCTGTTACTTTAGCTAAGGAAGTATATACTGTTTTGAGTGGCTATTATTAGTGCTGTCACAGAGTTGTTGCACTCCCTTGTTATATATATGTATCCTACTTATTGGTGTATTTAAGATACACGCTTTGGTGTCTTGCCCCTGCATTATTTCTGTTCTATATTAACGAGCATCTTAGAGCATCAGACGTTTTCAGAAGATTCCATATCTGTTTGCTGTAGGACTAGACTTTCAGTGTTTTCATAGAGCAATGAAGAGTTTAGCGTTGAGTACAGACTCACACTAAAGTTAACGTAAGCATATACTCCTTTATTAAATCTTGTTATAGTTTATTCATGCATTGTTATTACTTAAGAGCATTTTATTAACGTAAAGTACTCCTGTTGTGAGTAGGCTTTGCTGTCACCGGAAAGCCTTTGTAGAAGTGCACTAAAACCCAGTTAATTGATACCCCGTTATCCAGTAGATTAACTCTGGAGGGTTTAATTGTTTTGTTCACCGGCGTAATAGTTCGAGGGTTTTGGAATTAGCGTACCGTTTTTGCAGATATAGCCTATCATCTAGTCCATTATTAAGTGCCCTTGTTTATTTCGTAGTGCCGGTCATAACAATTGTTTTTCACGTAAACGTCGAAAGTCAGTAGAACATGATCACTTTTCCCCAGCGGTGAACCATACAAGACATTATCTACCATTTCTTCCACATTTGACAATATCACATCGAGTTGACTAGGAGTTTGGCCTTGGCGATATGTAGTGGATTCAGTGACATGCTGAGTCATAAAGAGATCATTCACACTATCAAGAAACACAGCTGCTGGATGACCTGGTCTACACTCAACTCTACTTTCAGACCAGTTAATCTCCTTGAAATTTAGGTCACCACAAATCACCAGATGTCTGCATCCCAATTTATGAGCCTCCCTTAACATTACACTCATCTTCAGTGAATTATCCAAGTTAGAATTTGGGCTGCGGTAAACATTACCTAATAGAAGCTTCTCATTGTTTTCTAAATTGATTTTGCACCATACAGCTTCCTCAAAATCTGTGTCTAGATAACTCTTTGTCACCCCAAGATTATTCCCAACAAAAGTGAGTACATTTAGTTCGGTTAAGTATTTATAGATGATTTATGTTGTATGTCGGTAGTGGTACGCCCGATTTTTACCTGGTATTCTTACCTGGTGGGCTTCCCAGACCCCAGAGCTAAGTGGTAGGTCAGGGTCCACGGAAGCCACACACTGCTGATGCGCCAGCCCAAAGATCAGAATGTCATGATTAACCACGTCAAAGGCCTTGGAATAGTCAAACAGGATTAAGTCAACATTATAACCCGGGTCCATCCATTTGGTGATGTCCTTGTAAGTAAGAAGGAGTTGGTCCTCGGATGATCTGCCTGGTCTGAATCCAAATTGGTCCTTATTGAGAAGATTGTTAGAGTCAAGATATTCATAGATAAATTTAGTTATAATACGTTCCAAGGACTTTGAACAGATGGAAGTTAGAGAGATTGGTCTATTCATTAGTGGATTGTAGCGAGAACCCTTTTTAAAAATTGGCACAACTGAGGAACTCTTCCAGGCAGAAGGGAGGGTTCCAGAGACCAATGAGGCACGGTATATCAGCAAAAGAAGATATGCAAGGGTATGGACACAGGATTTGAGTAGGTGGGCGTGGATACCGTCTGGACCCATCGATGAGGACGTATCAAGTTTGTTGAGAACAGATATAACATCATTAAGATTAATATTGATATCTGGAATTATACTGTCTGTTACCTGATGTGAGGCAGGGGAGGTGGGAGCAGATGTTGAAAAAACACTGGCAAAGAAAGACACAAATAGTTCAGCCATAGCCCCTGCATCGTGAATGATGTTACCTGTGGAAGACTTGAGTGGGCCAATACTGGGTCTACCCTCCTTCTTTTTCCGGATATAAGAATGGAATATTTTAGAGTTGGTTGTGAGATGGTCAATCAGTGAAGCCTCATACCTGGACTGACTATGGATGGCATAATTTTTGTACTGATAATTAATATCTAAAAACTGATCCAGGGCGTCCTTAGCCTGGTTAGAGTTACGACCAAACTGTGTACGAGTTTCTTTATAATTGGTCCAAAAGTTATGTCTGGTATTTTTTAATAATATAGGGGGTCTGACAGGCCATGGAGGGCAAGAAAAGTTATTGAAACTCTTTGTAGGGATAAAACGGTTAATTAAGGGCATAAGTATGTCTGTAAAACGAGAAAACATAATTTTTATTTTAAAAAGACCTCCGTCTACGTATTGTGAAAAACCTGTTATCCTCCGGCAAATTGTGGGGTTGAGTGAGTGAAGGCGGGGGACAGTGAATGAAGGAGGATGCATGTTTTTCATAATACGTGTTGCTAGCCCCAAACGCGCGAGCAACTGTGGCTTTCAACCATCCGACACATCCCCTTTTATTTATGTGCATCACACATGTTACATACAAATAAAGTTTATGTTTTGTTTTACCCTACTGTGGAAAGACTACGGATACACCACTCCTGCCCGGGCCTCACACAGTGGCATGACCCAGTCCTGTCGAACTGAGCTCATGACGCTGGTGGCATTGCCCCGGAGGATAGCCATCCCTAGTCTTTGCTTGAGCCAGAGGGTTTCCCGGGGTTCTCCTGAAACTTCTCTGATTTTACGGCCTATTTCATTCACCATCTTAAGGGTGGTAGGGCCGAAGACTCCTGAAGTTTCGAATGCCAGGGGTTCGAACTGATGATTTCTGGCGATGGCTTGATATTTTTCTCGCTTTTTATTTTCTGCTATCCGGGCGGCTTCACCTGCTTCGTCGGCGTTTCTGGCGATGTTGGTTGTGGAGAAAGTGTCAACACATGTGGCATCCCACACGAGGCACCGGCCATTCTTGTAAGGGAAAGTGGTCATCCCATCTGGCCGTTTGCCGTCTTCTCTGTGAAGTCCATGTGGTTCGAGGATTGATGCACGGTTAGCACTCTGCAGGGCCCGTTTTATGACATCATTTAGTGCAGAGTGTCTTGGCAGGCGGCCTGCGTTGTAATTACATGACATGCCTAGGCATGGTGACCTTGAGCATCCATCCACCCACCACACTTGCAAGTGTGTGGGTGACAAACTGCCGCACCCACTCTGAGCGCAATGGCAACCCGGAGCGCTTCAGCATCCAAGTGAGTTCCAAGAGGTGGGATGGGGATGGCGTGTAACCACAAGCCACTCTCCGAACGGGCGGCTGCCTGGAGGCGTGCTTTTGCAACCTGGTCTGCATTGGTTAGGAGATTTTCTTGAGTTTTCTTCGCCGAGATGGTATCCCACGCTTTCTGCTTGCTCCTGGAGGTACCCTGAGGCTCCTCCTCTACTCCTGTACTTCCCTTCCAGGTGTTAATCGCTGCTGTTACGTCCCCATTAAGTGTCATTCCGGGTTGAGAAGAAAGGATGGACAATACAAGGTCGTTGGTCGCGATGAGGGAAGAGATAAAGGCTGGGGAGGCAATATCCGAGGCTCTCCGTATGCCCAAGCCCCCGAGACGGACAGGAAGGGTGGCTTGTGTCCAGGCCCGTTCTTTAAATTCCACGTTGGTGATGCTGGTCACTGCTTCTCGTATTATGCTGTCTAATTCTTGGAGGCCACCATTGTTCGTGTAAGTCATCGATGTGCGCAGGAGGTATTGGAGTTTTGGGATGGAGAAACAGTTCTTGAGCAGGGCCAGAGCTGAGTGGGCATCGATGTGTATCAGGCGACTCACGAGACGTTGAAGCTCCTCCTTTTTAACTTGAAGTGCTAGTGGGATTGCTGCCAGAGTTAGTGGGAACCTAATAGGGTTTGCTGGTGCTCCTGAAGGATCTTTACATCTGGCAATATGTTTCGAAACAGGGCCTGAGTCTCTTCTCCTTGTTTACGTGTGTGGTTGAGGAGGACAAGTTCACATTTGGTGTCATTTATCACTAGCCCGGCCTGGCCGAGGTCAGTTATGATGTTATTTAGGTCGGTTAGAACGTTCTCTACTGACCCACCCAAGGTTGCATCGTCCAGGTACCATACATTCAGTTCTGACCTTACTTTGTTAGCTGCTGCATCCACCCCTATTGAGAAAAGAACAGGACCACCTGGATCTCCCTGCTGTAACCCGGTCGCTGATGGGATTACCGTCTCGCCAAAAATCAGGATTGAAGGTTTGGAATAAGCCTGCCAAAGTAGGGGGTACAGAGTGGGGATGTGTTCTTGAGCTGCACGGAGGAAGACATCCCTGCGAATGCTGTTGAATGCGTTCCGCATGTCAATCTTTAGAAGCACATTAGATTAACATTGAGGTGGGCAAATTCAAAATCCCAATCAATATCCTCCAAAATTAGGTTAATCTCTCTGTAGTCACCTCTATGCCATATCTTGATGTTAGTGGGCTCGTCATTGATAGTTTGGATCTGGAATATATAATTGGTGATAACTGAGCTATGGCCACAGTTGGGAAATGGAGGAAGTACCTGTGTTTCGCCAATTCGGTCGTTTTCCGAGGTAAGAATCAGGTCCAGTATATTACCTGACGGGTGGAAAGTGGGTTCTGTAATAAGTTGAGTAAGTCCCAAGGATGTAAAACAGTCAAGGAATGTTGTATCGAGGAGACTGAGACCTCTACAAATAAGATCACAAGACCATTTAATAGAAGGGAGGTTGAAATTTCCCATGAGAACTATTTCCTTGTCTGAGCAAAAATCATAAATAAAGTCAAGTAATGTCTCATTATCTAAGGGGGTGTAAGAAGGGGGGCGATAAACTGTTATTATGTAAATATTATAGTCAGGCAGAAAAATAACAAGGGTATTTTGAAGGTCAACATCAATTTCAATATATTTTAAGGAAGACTTGACATACATACATACACCATGTTTTGGGATATCGCCGTGGACATCTTTTCTTAGGACTGCATAATTGGGAATAGAAATAGCGGCGGTAGAGACATAAGGCAGCAGCCATGACTCACTAATACCAAGAACTGAGATATCGGAATCGTATAAAATTGAAAAAAATATAGTTAACCTTATTAAGTATGGAATTAACATTAACATGAGCTATGGACAAAGAATGGAATGTGTTATTGTCAATGATGGAGTTAGTTACTGGGATAAAGGGAGATCATCAACGTTTTCACTCCTTTGAGTGTCAGATCCGGGGGGCCCCCGGCCTCCATCCACTGCAGAAGCCGCAGGGACATCTTGAGCAGCAACAGGGGGGATGTCACGAGGGGAAACAGGACCGGGCGGGGCCTGTGGCTGCGGTCTGGATGGGGCCAGAGCGGATGTCACAGCACCCGCCCGGGCACTCGCGGCTTCGGATCTTCTCTGGAAAAGTTCTGTCTCTGCTTATAAGTTAAATCTTTGTGGATGTAAACATTGGGGTAGTCATTAGAATCTTTCAGTTTACGGGCTGAGGATAGTAAGCGCTTTCTGTCATTATCATCGAGGATATTTTCCCTAAATATTCCCTTATCCTGGTCTATGAGGGCAACATTGGCAATGGAGAGGTCTCTGTCTATCAAAAAGGAAGAAATACCTTTAAATGTTTGGGCAACCAGGCCCAGATTAGTGTTAGGAAGTCCACGCAGAATAATGGACTTGTTCCGCTTCTCCCGCTCCCTCATCTCCCTCACCTCAACTCGTACTGCAGTTCTAAGGGCTTCACCGTCAGTTCTAAGGGCCTCACTATTAGGGAGAGGGGTGGGGACAGGAGAGACCTTACCAGTGTGGGACTGCATTAGGGTGGTCATAGTACGCTGAAGATCTTCCATTTGGTTGGTAAGTGTACGAACTGCTGAACACAAGGCTAAAACCATTTCGGACACTTGTTTGATCGTCCCCACATTTTCACCTTGAGTCCGGGAGGAACCAGAGTTAGATGGGGAACTAATAATGGGAATATCTATTCTACACTTTAGGCAAACAAAAATAATGGCATTACCTTCAGGTCCGAGAATTTTATCAATAATATCCTCTGACAGACCCAGACACATGGCGCCTGGGTGGAACCAACCATCACACCTGTCACACCCTATGGCCTCATCACCCACGGGAAAATGACAGGTACCACAAAGGGTAGGGGAGCCATTAGTGACAGATATATCCGAATTAGAGGGAGGGGAATTATACGGGGGACGCACAGCAGTGTTGGTAGCCAGGGAGGGGGGAGGACGACGAGGCGGTACACCAGCTGTACCACCCCGACCCCGCCCCCTACCCCGGCCTCGTGTGATCACTTTACCTCCAGTCATAGCTGTTAGGAGTAGGACAGGTACAACCCACCAGGTATTAACAAATGTAGAGGCAGCAAGGTCCTCAATAATCCAAAGAGAAGGGACCAACAGAGTCAAAGTCCGGACGCATGTGGATGTGAGGAGCGCAAGAGGCACGTCCACCACCAACGCCAGCCAACTGCCAACGAAAATTCAAGATAACACAACTCTTACCATTATTTTCTTAGCCGTATATCTAAGCGGACGTCAGGGAGCGGCACCTTCAAATTAGGCTAGGTTTTTTAGACTAGCATAAAAATCAAACGCCTTCCTTGTATACGATTTGTTCAAGAATTATATTCCACTAAAGGCGTTATAGAACTTCTTTGTCTTGACTCAAATCGTATTTTGACCCTTTATTAGCGGTGCGCAACTTATGTCGTGTGAAAGAAATTTGGACTAAGTGGCGGTTCACAACTTATGTCGTGTGCCATTTTCAGCACGTATTGTTGCTGAGAGAGAGAGATAAGTGGTGGCAGGAGAGTAGCAAGCGTATGACTGCTCCAAACCACCGCGGCGGGCCTACTGACATGAATTCCACCCTCCCCCACCCTCACGCACTCGCTACACAGGGAATTATGTAGGGAAACTACCTAATTACATGGTTTTTGCACTCGTGTTGCGCGATTATTGCAAGAAAACTAGCGGTCGTACAAGGATGGTTGGGGTGTCATTCGAAAGCTCTGTTTATGCCCTTTCAGGGATAGATACTTGTTTTACGCTCTGAGTCTTATTTAGGCATGAAAATGATCACGTAAACAACCCTATTTAGGGTAAAAAGGTTATATTCAACGACACTAGTGCAGCGTTATGAGAAACAATTTATTAGGGAAAATAGGCACCAATAGATTCGCCATATTTTTCTCCATATAGACCGCATGGAGGATTTGGATTTTTTTTATTTTAATACCATGAATTTTCCAAGTGTTTTTTATAAACAAAATTGGTCATTTGCATCAATATATAGTGTTTGTAATTAATTAGAAATCTCGGGATAACCTATTTTCCCCATTAGGCCTATCGATCATGTTGAGCCACACTCGCTCCCCGATAGTGATTTGAAAAGACATTAGCCTAACCTAACAACCTTACCTAACCTAACCTAGTATTATGGGTGGGGGTTGCTGTCCCCACACCCCCTGCTGGTTGAGTACTAATCCCTTAGTAAATTAAAAAAAAAAATTGGCTGTCAATTATACGAAGGTGAAAGAAAGTCGATGAAGTCTACGGTGATTCCTCTGCAGTCTTCAGCTTTGATTGTACTGTACATTGATAACGGGAATGTACGGTATTGACAACCTTGTTACGAAAATTAAATTTTAGTACCATACTTTTATATTAGGTTTTCTGAGGGTTTAACACATTTTCATATGATCTTTAAAGCTATCGTAGGGGGGAATTGGGAGGGTGAAGAGGCAGCAATCATGGTGTGGCTGGTGGGAGGGGGCAAACAAGTCACAGGGTAGGGGAGAGCAGCCACACAGCTGGTGGTTGCTGTTTGATCTGTCCGGGACTGTACATTGATAACGGGAAAGTACCGTATTGACAACCTTGTTACGAAAATTAAATTTTAGTACCATACTTTTAGGTTTTTCCGAGGATTTAACACATTTTCATATGATATTTAGAGCTATCGATGACTGAAAGTACCGTATTGACAACCTTGTTACAATTTTTTTTTTTAGTACCATACTTTTTTATTAGGTTTTGCCGAGGGTTAAAAAAAAAATTCTTATGATCTTTAGAGCATATAGATTCATTATTTATCTTCAAATATATCAACAAAATTCGTGGTATTAAAATAACATTAAACCGAGGATTTTAGTTATCAACAAATTAAAAAATACCCACTTCACAGACAAATGCACCAAAAATATAAGTCAAAGCGGGGGAGTGGGGGCGGCAGCCCCCACCTATAATACTAGGATAGGTTAGGTAAGGTTGTTAGATTAGGCTAATGTCCTTTCAAAGGAGTATAGGCTAGTAAACACTAGGATAGCCTATACCCGGTCAGAGGTAAGAAGAAGAAGAGTCTTGCAGTAGTCTCCTTGAATGCTATCCTTATATATATATATATATATATATTTCTAATCTCTCACTGGGGTTCGAACTGCCGACCGTCAGGACGATAGCCGACGCTTTAATCAACTACACCACGGCAGTGGTGTATATATATATATATATATATATATATACTGTATATATGTATACGGAATATATTTATAAACATATTGAAGTGGAGATGCATAATACTTACCAGGTCGGATGTATAGTGATGGTTGTGGTGGGGGAGATATATGGTATTTCACTTTTACAATACTTTATCACATTAGTTAAACTTTTGCCCTCTCCTTTTCTACTTTAGGGCACCACTAAAGTTCTATCTAGTATATTTAGCTTCTTCACAAATAATGCCCCTAGAGGAGTTTCCAACCCTGAATAAAATCATCTAATAACATTTAGACGATATTATTAAGTTAAAAGGGTTCATACCGGATATATATTTTCTCAATTAGAGGGGTGAAGAGCGAAGAGGGAACAATACACAATGAATATTTATATTTTGGTTGTATTCACTTGTAGGTGCAACCACAGACAGAGTTAGTTAGTTAGTTAAAATAGGACTTCCGAGTCTATCAACCTTTCTGGATTATTAAACTCGCACACTTTAAGTCAAGAATAAATTCAGGACTAGAACCCCTTTTCGATAACTCCAGTTCCTTGCACACACACAAACACTGTCCATTGCAAGGTTGTTTTGTATCTACTCCTAGTATTGGGAAGCGCGACACCGACCTGTGTCTGGCAACTCGCATTTGATTGGCTGTGAAAATGACGTCTGCGCATTGGCCGTCCCGTTTGGCAAAGTTCGACTCTCTGGTTCAACTTTTCAGAACTGATAAATGTTCAAGACAAAACTGTACAGTCTATAGCATAAATTGCAACACATCCATTTGAATCAGTATAGGAGGCAAACGAGACAATTCAATACTTTATCACAGCCCAGATGCTTCAGGATTTAGCTTTAAAGGTTCAAAGCTTCTATTTCGTGTAACCTTATATGTGCTGACTACTATACACACCTTACCACACTGAAGCTCTTGCACAAAGTATATTTTCTGTAAATTAATTGTCTTCAACTCATTCAGTATACTTTAGCAATTTGGCTGTCTATAGACGTTTATATTCAGCTTAGGAAGGACCTCTACGAATCGAAGGGGTATACAATGTATTTCAGCTAACTCACTATCTCCCGTAAATTCCCCCTAAACTGAATACAATCTTTAAATTATAACCTAAAATTAAAGGGTTAAAGAAGGCGGATGATTTAAAGTGTTTTCTATGTGTATGAACGAGACAAAAGGCAAAGCTGCCTGTAACAAATGCCTTTCATAACTCAACACTCAATTCCATAAACTGTGCTTGACATTAATATAGACAACTCAATGCTCACAGGATGAAGAAGACATCGGGAAACAAAACATTCTACACATATATAACTAATACTGAACGACATAAGTTAGGGCCTAAGTTTTCGAAGCAATCCCGAATAGAATCGAATCTTCTCATAAGTTTGCTTACCTAGAACTTTTGTCGTTGATAGTACAATCTCGTACACACATCCTGGCCCAATATGAACTCTCAACCAATAGAAACGAACCTCCAAAATGTAAATATTAGGTAAAGAAGTATTGAGAAGGTTCGATGCAGTTCGGGATAGATTCAAAAGCTTATGGCCACGATTTATGGCCTAGAGTGTACACCGACGAACCGTAATACACTCATTTATATTGGTAACAACACTAAACGAGATAATACTGTATATTGACTGAAATACTCCGGAATTTGGCTTTAACCCTTTTTGTACCAGCGATATCTTTTTAACTACGTTCTAACTATTTGTAGACGGTTTGTGCAGTTTAAGAAGGGTTTGTGGTAGTAAAAAAAAGGTTGAACTAGTTCGAAGCCTGTTAACTGCTGAAGACCCTTTCTAAACTGAATAAAATTGTCTAATATCAGCCAGAATAAAGTTAAAAGGCCAGCACCGGTACTGAAAGGGTTAAAAGGGCAAAAAATTATATAGCGGTAAACTTATGTAGACTTGTGATCATAAAGTACGTGATTATAGAGTAGGTAATATCCAATCTGTAGTATATGTCGATACGTGTGACCTGCCGAGAACATCTATGAAAATCTTAACTCCTTCTGTGCCGGCGAAGTCTTTCAAATGTTTTCTAGCTATATTAAGCGGATTTCATGCTGCTTAAGAAGGTCCTGTGGTAGTAAAATGGGCTAAGCGAGATAGTTCGAAGCATGTTAATGGCTGGAGGCCCTTTTCAAACTGATTGAAATCGTCTAATAGTAACCAGAATATACTTGAAAAGACGGCACCAGTACTGTCAGGGTATTTGCTACACACACATCTTCGGAACCAAGTTTCGAAGTAGATAATGTAAATCAGCATTGTGGAACATAATACACGTTTTAATCGTTTAACATAAAAAGTCAAGTTAATAACGAACTATACTAATTGAATTTGTATCTCTCATTACAACAAAACAAATCTATTAGTACTTCACCACTACTTAATTATCGTCCATATTCTTAAACTTCACCACTGTGAAACCTGGTGGATTAACGAACGAAGTAGTAAAATAACTTTAATTTCTAAGATTATCTATCTATCTATCTATATACTCAGGCCCAATCCCCATTTTTCCTTTTTTTTTTTGGGGGGGGGGGGACTGAAGACAGAGCAAGGATAGGGAAAACACAACAGAAAACAATGTACACATAAGAACAAAATACAAATTCACATACATCTAGGTCATCCAGGAGAAGACCCAGAGACCAGGGTCACCATGTTCCCTCTAAGATAGAAGAAATTGTTCAGTTTGTAAAGGTAACATTAAAGGTAAGGTAAGGTTAGAGTTACAGTTATTTTGTTTATTTACTCGCTGGTTCTTAAGATGGTAGAGTTTAAAAATATGGTCGCTTGAAAGAATACCACGCTAGAAAGTGTGGTAAAGGGCTCTTAACTTGACATTTCAATTAAAATAAGCAAAATATAAAATAAATTATGAAAGGCCCTTTTCATAAAGTTACTCATAAACAATTCCCTGATCCCTATGTTACTTCATACAATTACAATAATTGTAATTGAGTTGTGTATAAAATTACTTTTACATTAACATTAAGATTAGTGGAATTTTACAAACTAATGTAATCAAATATATAAGGGCCAACGAATCATCTAACTGAATGCATAGTCAAAATCTATAGTTCGCAGAAAATCTGCAGGACGATAATGTGTAAAATCTAAAGAGAGGGACATTAACTTACCACTTTTACGATGTGAAACAAACATTAAAAGTCATGGACTATGGAAATGTATATGTCGGCGAACTATTAATTTTAACCGCACATGACATCATTATCAGTTAACGCACACACACACACTCTCTCTCTCTCTCTCTCTCTCTCTCTCTCTCTCTCTCTCTCTCTATCTCTCAAATTACACGCAAGGAAATGGTTGCAAAATTATTGATAAATATTTAAACTCGCACGAGTCTAAAAAATGCTTCTTTAATTGAGTTGTCAACTTGTGGCATGGGCTTCCCTGTGATGTTATAGGCTGCAGCACCGTTGATTCTTGTAAACTTCGCCTAGACAAACACCTTGCCTTAAATCCGCGACTGACTGCATTATTTTGTAAATGAATAACTTTATTTTTTCCCTCAGATTCATCAAGGAGTATTGCGTATATGAATAAATAAGATGTTACTTTCTTTTTCCCAGATACACGAACGATCATATATAACTTATGTTTCTAGCCCATCTGACCCCTATTAACATCTCCTAATCCTGAAACGGACCTTAGTCCCAAGGCAGTACTTCCCTTTCCAATTTTCCCTTACCCACTCAAAACCACTGTTTGGACCCTTCGAACGACATTGTTTTAGAGGGCAAGCAGCCTTGAGGGGGTCGCTAGATCTGTTGTTGCTTGATTTCCTTTGTACTTTCCTTTGTACTCTTAGTATCAGTGCTGGCCCACAAGTTATAGTCTGGTACAGTTGGTCAAAGTTCCAGCTGACCCACCTTCGCTCTGGGGCTCGCAGAATTAGCTGCTAATACTGGTGTAGTGGTGCAGGGGATACCATTTGCCATTAATGTGTTACCTGTGTCTGTCCTGTATATTACTGCAAATTAGACTATGTAATGTTCACGTTGTGAAGACTAAATGCTCTTTCATTAAGCAGCCACCAATAAAAGAGAAATATGTATTCTTATAAAATCGAGTAAAGTATGTTGTGGCAGCCAGCAGGTTTTATATGCGTTGCCAATCAGTGGATATAGTAACTTGAATATTTAAGCAAATCTACGAACTTTGGGTGAATGTTCGGGATCATACATAGCGATGTATGCATAGCTGACTTTCCCTTGTTTAGTATATGTTCTAGCAATGATACAGCCGAAATCAGATCTACCAATCCCAATCTTTGTAGGAAACCAGTATTGCCAGATAATTCTGCGAGCACCAGAGCGAGGGTGGGTCAACTGGAACTTTGACCAACTGTACCTCAGGCAGGGACTGAGGGCAAAAACAGGGTCGTCCTTTAAGGCTTACAGATGGTTCTCCCAGAGTGCTATCCAACGTCGGCCTTATCCTTACTTTGTTGTACATGCTCTCTCTCTCTCTCTTTCTCTCTCTCTCTCTGCCCTTGATGGCTCTCGGAAAGGCCATTGAACGTTTGCCTTATCGTTGGCCGGGGTGGTGAGCTCCCTGGTAAAATACACATACGCGAATGAGGAGGAAGGAATGGAAATGGAAGCAGATAATAAGATGGAAAATGGTGGACGATGAGAGAAATATAGATAATAGAAGATGAAGAACATTACGTAAGCAGAAAAGATACAGGATAATAAGGATGATAATTGAAGCAGACAAAAAGATGGAAAGAGAGAGAGAGAGAGAGAGAGAGAGAGAGAGAGAGAGAGAGAGAGAGAGAGAGAGAGAGGAAGATGGGAGTAGGTAAGAATAAGATGGAAGATTGAGAATGGAAGGAAGAATAAGAATAGGAATGATGGAAATAGCAGAACCAAATAATACTAAAGCAGAAGGGAAGGAGAGAACAAGGCCACAAGATGAGAATGGAGGCAGATAAAAATATGGAGAATAGTGGAAGATTAGAGGGATGAATATCGAAGTAAATAAGAATAAAGAAGATAAAAAATACGTAAGAAGAAAATATTCAAGTAAATATGAATGAAAATTGAAACAGATTATAAGATGCAGAGAGAGATGAGAGAGATGCGAATGGGAGTAGATAGGAATGAGATAGAGGATTGAAAATGGAGGACAAATAAAAGTAATAAATATGGGAATGAGTAATCTAATTCATAAATATCACTCCCAATACCAAACACCTCCTAATGAAATTTATGAAAGCATGTAATCTTATCGGGATTCGAACCTGGGTCACCAAATACAGATCTTAAACACTCTAACCATTACACCATCAAGACAGTTATAAGACCAGCACATGGCCGCCATTGATAGGCATGCATCAAATACTGGATATTAATCTAATCATGTGCTGTACCCAACTGCACTATGAATAGCCTAATTATAATGTTCCCTCCACCAACCGACTTTACTCCTAAACTCAATGAATTAAATCAACAAATACATGTGGCAGTCCAGGGATTCGAACCTAGGATGCTCACACCGAAATTCAGTGCATTTATTCACTGCACTACGAAGACATCGAAATCGAAAGGAAAACATATATTATGGGGCACAGATCACTAAGGACCGACCTCGCTACGAGATATTCTTGAACCTATTGATAATCTAATTAATTAATGTCAAAGCAGCATGAAAGAGATGATAATACAGACCGGAAAGTATGCGAGTAGTTAACCATTTCAAGAACCGATTATGCATTAATTTTGTTTTTCTTTTTTTCTGGCTATTATTAGACGATTTTATTCAGATTTGGAAGGGTATATGGAAGTCAGTGGGTTAAGTGAGATAGTCTTTACACATATAATTCCAACAGATCCTGCCATAAACTGTATAAAATCGTTCAATGATGGCCAGAATAAACTAAAGACTAAATATAGAAACACAGATACAAGAATGTGTAAGATGCAAGTGACGTGGACGGATCCGATAAAGTCATATACTCAAGGAGAGGTTTTTGTTATTGTCCGGGCCCCCTTCTCCCTCATGTCTACCCCCCATTACTTTCGATATCTTAAGACGTTCGCCCTATTAGTTTGATAATCTGAAGACCTTTCGCCTCGTTTAATTTTCAATATTAAGACCTTTCGAGCCATATGGGTGTCGATGTTTTCCTGGCGAGCGAGTGCGAGCCTGTAATGTGGGAGGAAATTTACATATTTATATTGAAGGGGTCCTTGTGGATATTTAAACCTTGATAGAGGTCTAGGGAGCAAACTAAAAAGCACGCACCCACACTTAGGGAATGCAAATTGAAGTTATCATGTTATCACTTCCTATGACATAATTTGAACTGTAAGTCATAATTTTATCTTTTTATAGACAATAATTGAGACTAGAAATAATGGACTCGGCTTCCGTTTGACACCCTGATTATGGAGGAAAATGAGAGAGAAAAGAGGAGTGGAGCAGATAACAACAATACATTTCAGTAGAACACATTATCCAGTCGTAACTAGTCGCGAGCCGTGGCATAGGCAGTAGAGCGTCGGTTGCTGATGCCGCAATGTTGCATCTCTCTCGCTATTCTATCGCTACTATAATAATCAGTGTTCCTCAGAGCTATCCCAGTGCATACCACCTCCTTTACGTAGGGCACGTGGTACCCGTCTTGCAACTCAATCCCACCCCTACTCTGTGCAACTCTCCAACCCAAGAGTGAAACGTTACTCTCAAACTTTCTTCTACTCAACATCTGAGCTCTGGAACTCTCTCCCAGAATCAGTCTTTCCCTCTTCCTATGACTTAAATTGCTTCAAACTCCGTGTGTCCAGGCATTTTGGCTCGAACGTCCCTTGATTTTGGCCCTGTCACTCTTTCAACTATGGGGGAGGCACTCGCTATAGGCAGTTATGCCTTTTGCCTCCCTCAATCACATAGAAAAAAACAAAAACAAAAAAAAAAATGGTCGGCGGATCGAACCCTCACTGTCATAATGTTATTGGTAGATGTCAAGCCCGGGCAACTTGACCTAGCGATTCGTGACAAATGCCTAATGTTCACAGCCATCCCTCCTCGAGAATTACGGCATCTGGCTTCCTTTCTGCCACACTAGATGGCGACACCTTATTTATACACGTCACTTGATTTGGAGACAGCAGCTATACGGTCGTTCACAGCATCTTCGAATGTGGTCGGGCATCTTGTGTGCTATGAATTGGTGACCATGTAGCCAGGATACTTGTAAAACAGCAGTAACGATCAGATCACCTCAGAAAAAACCCTGACGTTTAGCGTGGACTCGATCTGAGGTCTATTGGGGCAGACCACCAACTCACCAAGCTATCCACTGTGCTAACGTCTCTCCCATATTTGACACTTGTCGAAGTACCTGCTCCCTGGGCGGGTTAAAATAAAAGTCCCGAGAGCTCGACAAGGCTGCACTTTGATAATTAACTCTACGGGATTACGAACCCCTGTAGCGCCAATGTGATAATTTATGTTACATTTTGTCCTCAAAAGTTGTTCGCTAAAACAAAACAAAATTATTCTGAGACCCATTGAGATGCTGTAATTCCATAGAAGGTGTGGCCATGAATATTAGACGTTTGTCACTGATCGCTAAGTCAAGTTGCCCAGGATTTACATTTACATTTTGAAGGTGCGGGCGTGATCCGCCGATGCTCTACTGACTATGCCACGACTCGCGCATATTTAAGCATATACAGATACCATAAAAAATTTCAACATTACCATTATTTTCAGCATATTTGATTGAACTTATGCAAACTACTGCGCTCTCTTCGTTTCCGCATACAGATAATATGAATCAACCTTCTCTTGATGAGTGAGAACATGTAATAAACTGTGACCTGGTATGCATGGTATCGATTTAACAGGAGCTATACTAATCGATAAAAAATCCTTAAAGGTTCGGACTATTGGTTACCTAATTTTATTACATAACTAGGGCCTTGTTTATCGTGCATCAAATATGTTATACTCTACGTTATCATAACATGTATAAATAATATTTCAATGGAATCAAAGGGCAGAACAAAACCGTTTCGGGTGAGGAATATGCAGTTTTATTATTCGTCAAGATGAAAACGCCTGTAAAACCTGGTTCGGCGAAAGACATTAAGCAGATTATACATTCCAGCCCAACGCCCAGCGCTCCCGTGATACCTCCAACACCGTAAACCCTCAACACCCTCAACGCCCAGCGCTCCCGTGATACCTCCAACACCGTAAACCCTCAACACCCTCAACGCCCAGCGCTCCCGTGATACCTCCAACACCGTAAACCCTCAACACCCTCAACGCCCAGCGCTCCCGTGATACCTCCAACACCGTAAACCCTCAACACCCTCAACGCCCAGCGCTCCCGTGATACCTCCAACACCGTAAACCCTCAACACCCTCAACGCCCAGCGCTCCCGTGATACCTCCAACACCGTAAACCCTCAACACCCTCAACGCCCAGCGCTCCCGTGATACCTCCAACACCGTAAACCCTCAACACCCTCAACGCCCAGCGCTCCCGTGATACCTCCAACACCGTAAACCCTCAACACCCTCAACGCCCAGCGCTCCCGTGATACCTCCAACACCGTAAACCCTCAACACCCTCAACGCCCAGCGCTCCCGTGATACCTCCAACACCGTAAACCCTCAACACCCTCAACGCCCAGCGCTCCGTGATACCTCCAACACCGTAAACCCTCAACACCCTCAACGCCCAGCACTCCCGTGATACCTCCACCCGTAAACCCTCAACACCCTCAACGCCCAGCGCTCCCGTGATACCTCCAACACCGTAAACCCTCAACACCCTCAACGCCAGCGCTCCCGTGATACCTCCAACACCGTAAACCCTCAACACCCTCAACGCCCAGCGCTCCCGTGATACCTCCAACACCGTAAACCCTCAACACCCTCAACACCCTCAACGCCAGCGCTCCCGTGATACCTCCAACACCGTAAACCTCAACACCAACACCCTCAACGCCCAGCGCTCCCGTGATACCTCCAACACCGTAAACCCTCAACACCCTCAACGCCCAGAGCTCCCGTGATACCTCCAACACCGTAAACCCTCAACACCCTCAACGCCCAGCGCTCCCGTGATACCTCCAACACCGTAAACCCTCAACACCCAGCGCTCCCGTGATACCTCCAACACCGTAAACCCTCAACACCCTCAACGCCCAGCGCTCCCGTGATACCTCCAACACCGTAAGCCCTCAACACCCTCAACGCTCCCGTGATACCTCCAACACCGTAAACCCTCAACACCCTCAACGCCCAGCGCTCCCGTGATACCTCCAACACCGTAAACCCTCAACACCCTCAACGCCCAGCGCTCCCGTGATACCTCCAACACCGTAAACCCTCAACACCCTCAACGCCCAGCGCTCCCGTGATACCTCCAACACCGTAAACCCTCAATACCCTCAACGCCCAGCGCTCCCGTGATACCTCCAACACCGTAAACCCTCAACACCCTCAATGCCCAGCGCTCCCGTGATACCTCCAACACCATAAACCCTCAACACCCTCAACGCCCAGCGCTCCCGTGATACCTCCAACACCGTAAACCCTCAACACCCTCAACGCCCAGCGCTCCCGTGATACCTCCAACACCGTAAACCCTCAACACCCTCAACGCCCAGCGCTCCCGTGATACCTCCAACACCGTAAACCCTCAACACCCTCAACGCCCAGCGCTCCCGTGATACCTCCAACACCGTAAACCCTCAACACCCTCAACGCCCAGCGCTCCCGTGATACCTCCAACACCGTAAACCCTCAACACCCTCAACACCCTCAACGCCCAGCGCTCCCGTGATACCTCCAACACCGTAAACCCTCAACACCCTCAACGCCCAGCGCTCCCGTGATACCTCCAACACCGTAAACCCTCAACACCTCACACCTCAACGCCCAGCGCTCCCGTGATACCTCCAACACCGTAAACCCTCAACACCCTCAACGCCCAGCGCTCCCGTGATACCTCCAACACCGTAAACCCTCAACACCCTCAACGCCCAGCGCTCCCGTGATACCTCCAACACCGTAAACCCTCAACACCCTCAACGCCCAGCGCTCCCGTGATACCTCCAACACCGTAAACCCTCAACACCCTCAACGCCCAGCGCTCCCGTGATACCTCCAACACCGTAAACCCTCAACACCCTCAACGCCCAGCGCTCCCGTGATACCTCCAACACCGTAAACCCTCAACACCCTCAACGCCCAGCGCTCCCGTGATACCTCCAACACCGTAAACCCT
Source organism: Lithodes maja (assembly GCA_037953745.1). Classification (NCBI taxonomy): domain Eukaryota; kingdom Metazoa; phylum Arthropoda; class Malacostraca; order Decapoda; family Lithodidae; genus Lithodes; species Lithodes maja. The sequence goes on from JBAKBP010005263.1 coordinate 123,736, forward strand.
CAACACCCTCAACGCCCAGCGCTCCCGTGATACCTCCAACACCGTAAACCCTCAACACCCTCAACGCCCAGCGCTCCCGTGATACCTCCAACACCGTAAACCCTCAACACCCTCAACGCCCAGCGCTCCCGTGATACCTCCAACACCGTAAACCCTCAACACCCTCAACGCCCAGCGCTCCCGTGATACCTCCAACACCGTAAACCCTCAACACCCTCACGCCCAGCGCTCCCGTGCATACCTCCAACACCGTAAACCCTCAACACGGCCAGGTCAACGCCCAGCGCTCCCGTGATACCTCCAACACCGTAAACCCTCAACACC